>CABHPQ010131306.1:0-70755 GCA_902168405.1 Peromyscus aztecus | reverse complement strand
AAACAGCCATCCCTGAAAACATACATAGAGGTAGCATTATATGACTAAACAGGTTACATTTAGGAATATATATGTATATACAGATACATATGCATGCAATAACAATTAGTGAAAAAAGAGACCATGAATTAGAAGGAGAATGGGGAGGGGTATATGAGAGGGTTTGGATGGAGGGAAGGTAAGGAAGAAATGTGGTAATCAAATTATAATCCCCAAAATTGAAAAAAATCCCAGATAAGTACTCAAAACCCACAAATAAAATATGGTACAAAAATTCAATGGAATTTTATTCAGCTATAAAAAAATGAAATTATTAAAATTTGAGATAAATGGTTGCAACTGGGAAAAATATACTGAATGAGGAACTCCAGAAGCAGAAAGACAAATACCACATATTGTGTCTCATATGGATCGTAGTGTCAAATCTGTAGGTTGTGTGTGTGACTTAGAGTACCTGTGGAAGCCAGGAAACTAGAAAGGAGCCTTTGGAAGGCCATGTAGAATAAGGCTTTTAAGGGAGGGGCATAATACAACACAGACTGTATGAAGCAGGAAAAGGGCATAAAGAGAGGGAATTTAACTGGGGAGTCTGACAAGGAGGGTAGAGCAGAGGAGGAGGTGAGGTGAGGGATAACAGACACTAAGGATGCTTGAAATAACTGTACAGAAACATAACGTCTTATAAGCTTTCCTAAACCATTATGTGTGTACAGGGGCTGGAGACATGGCTCTGAGGTTAAGAGCACTTGGCTTACAGCAGACCCAGATACTATTCTCAGAATCCACATGGTGGTTAATGACCATCTGTAACTCCAGTTTCAGAGGATTTGTCACAGTGCCTATTTGGGCACTGCACTCCCATGGTATACTTGCAGACAAAACACTCATACTCATAAAATGAATAAAAAATTATGTATATTTGTAGTATATACATATAACAATATACTTCATGTACAAATAGTAAACTCAAAGGTAGATGGGTAGATAGAGAGATTAGATAGATAGGTAGATAGTTTAGATAGATAGATAGATAGATAGATAGATAGATAGATAGATAGATAGATAGATAGATAAATGAGTTTTCATGGAATTACCCTACATAGGGACTAACGTTCCTCCCAGAAGCCACAGATAGCCAAATAAAAAGCTTAGTGCAGAGATGCAGTACCTATCCCCTTGAGGTTAAGGTTAGGGAATTCCCAGGGATCCCCCTCCTTGACCAAGTCATACAAGCTCTTGCTGTTGTTTTTTTTTTTTTTTAAGATTTATTTATTTATTATGTACACAGCATGTATGACTGCAGGCCAGAAGAGGGCACCAGATCTCATTACAGATGGTTGTGAGCCACCATGTGGTTGCTGGGAATTGAACTCAGGACCTCTGGAAGAGCAGTCAGTGCTCTTAACCTCTGAGCCATCTCTCCAGCCCTTGCTGTTGTTTTTTATCATCCATCAGAATTTGATAGTAAGACCCTATTGAGGAGAACATCACATCTCGGATCACAGTTCGTGGAAAAGTCAGTCTGGTAACTGACCTGTGCTGTGGGATGGTCTGTATGTCAAATTGCTTTGATTGGTCAATAAATAAAACACTGATTGGCCAGTGGCCAGGCAGGAATTATAGGCGGGACTAACAGAGAGGAGAATGGAGAGAACAGGGAGGCGGAAGGAGACACTGCCAGCCGCCAGAACAAGAAGCATGTGAAGATGCCAGTAAGCCACGAGCCATGTGGCAAGGTATAGATTTATAGATATGGATTAATTTAAGATGTAAGAACTAGATAGCTAGAAGCCCGAGCAATTAGTCCAAACAGTTTAAACAATGTAAGTCTCTGTGTTTACTTGGTTGGGTCTAAGCGGCTGTAGGACTGGTGGGTGACATAGATTTGTCCTGAATGTGGGCCAGGCAGGAAAACTCTAGCTACAGACCTGTAACAGTAACCCCTGCTGGCTGGCTTTGATAGTGCCAGAAGGTGCTATGCCAACCGCAGGGGGCAAACATCATGAACAGCCTTACCCAGCTGCAACCCCTTCAAGTTAAAACAATGATGGGCCTGGAAAGATGTGCTCACAGGGCACTAGTGCCATTAATGTTAGGGGGAACCTGACCACTTTCTTCTTAGGTTTATGGCCCTCTGCACAGGAGGAAACCCATGCCTGGCACAGTAAACCTAAGAGCCCATGGCCAAGGAAATCATAGACCCCAGAGGGAGAATCACTACTATCATTTTGTTAAATGAACACAATATCAAACGGCCTTTGAAATACATATCTTGATATCCATAGCTTAGTGTAGCTCTCAGTCTGCATCAAAGAAGCTTCTTCGTGTAGTGGACTGTGTTAATCTGGAGACTCACAACTGATCAAAATGCAGTGTCTGTGGAGTACTTAGCTGTAAAGGAGACAATTATATCACATTCCCTCTTGTTAAGTCTCCGGGAACGTTATAGAAGAGAGCCAGAAAGATTGTCAGAGCCAGAGGTTAGGGAGGATCAGGGTGAAACAGTGTCTTGTGACCATGGCAGGGCTATTGCATTGATGAACTCAGCAGTTGTGGTTGACTGCACAAGATCAAGCCGATCAACAGTCCCAGAAGGACTGGGGAGGGGCACATGAGCTAGGGACACCACTAACTGAGGAGTTATTGACGGATGATGACTGTTAGGGGAAGGAGAATCCGTTTTCTTTAGGGGTTTGGCCCCCTGGTAGGTTGGCCATACACCACATGACTCCACAATGTGCATATGGACAGCACTAGTTAGACTCATTGGATCATTAAGACAATAACAACAAAAATAAGGGGAGAGGGGATAGACGCATTGAAATTGTCAAAGATTCTAAAGAAGTTATTGTAATTTAGAGCCCAGATCAGCTGCTACTCAGGCCACTCCCACCTGCAGCTGTATAGAGAGACTCTAGACTAACAGGCTCCAAGCTGGCTGGGGCTATTTAGTAGCATATTCTGTGTGAGGGAAACGCATTAGCTAAATGCACTCCCCTTCCTTCTTCCATCCTCAAGGTCATGCATTGATTACTGAAAATGGAAAACCACTTTCCTTTGCCTGCCACCCAGGAAAAAGAGACAGCCTAGTTACATGTGTGTATTATAGACTAACCATCAGCCACACAGCTTGGAACCTACCTCCTTCCTCTGAAGTCTGTAAGAAGAGACCCCACTCTGCTCCATGGGAAATATCTTGCCTCAGAACCTCCTCCATGATTCTATCTGTCTGTCTATGGCATTAACAATTCTAATCTCTTACCTCCAAAGGACAACGTGCCTTAGTGTTCTCCTTGAACCCCAAACCTGCAATCTCTCATAATGGTGATGAACCCCAGAAGGGGACTTCAAGCCCTGTACTAAACAGGAATGGAGAGAATGCACATTTTTGCTCAGTTCCTGATTTTAGTGGAAATGCTTCAAATTTTTCTCTGTTTAGCATGGCATTGGTTGTGGGCATATTGTTTCTTTTTATTATTATTTTTATTATTTAAAACATTTTACATTAAATATATTTTGATCATATTCTTCCTCTCCCTCAAGTCCTTCCAGATCCTCTCTTCCTCCCTACCCACCCAACTTTAAGGTCTTTCTTTAAAAATGAGCAAAACCCAACACAACAAAAGCCCCAAAACCTAGAGAACAAAATACAACATCCCAAAAGGAAAACAGCAGCAACAACAACATCTGTAATGAAATAAAAGCACACACACAAAACTGTGAAGTCCATTGTGTCTTAGTCAACTGCTCCTGAACACGAGACCTGCCCTGGAGTGGTTGCTATACCCAGTCTCATTCCATTGGAGAAAACTGATATTCCCTCTCCCATCAGGTATAAATGAGATTTCAATCGTTAACCTTTACCCCAGTGGCTAGGTTTTAGTTAATTAATTCATTAAAAAAAAAACAAAATAAAATACAATAAGGCAAAAAAAACTATCACATCCAAGTCAGACAAGACAAATAGAAGGAAAAGAGCCCAAGAGAAGGCAGGCACAAGAGCCAGAGAACCACTCGTTTGCACACCCAGGAATTCCATAAAAATACTAAACCAGAAGCCATAATTTAAATGCAGAGGACCTGGTGCAGACCAGTGCAGGTGTGTGCATGCTGCTCCAGTCTCTGTGAGTTCCTGTGAGTCCCTCTGGCTTTTTCACTCTTTCTGCCTCCTTTTCTGTGGGGTTCCCTGAGGGGAAGGATTTGATGGAGACATCCCATTTAGGGCTGAGTGTTCCAAGGTCTCTCATTCTCTTTGTAATGTCTGGCTGTGGGTCTCTGTATGTGTTCCCATCTGCTGCAGGATGAAGCTTCTCTGATGATGGTTGAACAAGGCACTGATCTATGAGTATTGCAGAATATCACTAAGAGTCATTTTATCACTATTTTTTCTTTCTCTTTTTCTTTCAGAACAGCAGTATTTCATTTTACCCTAGGTCCCTGGGCTATGTAGTCTCATGTTCTTGGTCACCCAAGCAGTGTAGGATATGGGTTCCATCTCATGTACTGGACCTTAAGTCAAATGGGACATTGGCTGGGTACTCCCACAAACTTTGTGCCACCATTACACTAGCATATCTTGCAGGTAGTACACCATCGTAGATAGAGGGTTTGTGGCTGGCTTGGAGTTTACATTTCTCTTTTGAGAGCATGCAGAGTACATTCCTGTACCACAGATGCTGGAAAATAGGGGTGAAGGCTGTATGTAGGGACCAGCTTGACATCTACATGTTCAATGAGTTGTGTGGGTGTTGTCTTCAGCAATGGGCCTTGCTGTGAGTTTGTAGAGAGCATCCTATAGTCTTGGCAACAGCCTGGGTTTTTTGGGAGTTCCCGTTTGTCCCTTTTGGCCAATCAGTTGTAACTCAGATGCAAACCAGACCTGGGACCGAAAGCTTCATTTGGTGACAAGAGATGGGCAGTATGGACTCTGTCTCCCCCATTGTTTGGAGATTTCATTTAGATCACCTTCATATATATGTATATATGTATATATATATATTTCTACTGTATTAGGTTTCTATACTACCCCTCAAATGCCCCTTAATTTTAGCTGTCTCTCACATATTCACTCCAATAGCCCCTTCATATCTCCCCCTCACAACTTAGCACTCCCATTCCAGAACCCTCCATGGATCCATAAATCTCTATTCTAATTCCTTTCCCTACTGAGATCTATCTGTTCCCTCTCGTCCCTTACTCTATACCCACCCTCTGTGGTTCTATTAATTGTAGCTTGGTTATCATTGTCTTCACAGCTAATATCCACAGGGAAGCAAATGCATACCATATTTGCCTTTGTGGGTCTGGGATACCTCACTCAGGATTATTTTTTTCTAGTTCTATCCATTTCTAGCCTGCAAATTTCATGATGTCATTTTCCCCAGTGGTTGAGTAATATACAGCATTGTGCAAATGTACCACAATTTCTTCATCCATTCTTCTGTTGAGGGGCATCTAGGTTGTTTCTAATGTCTGGATGTTATGAAGAGAGCTGCAATGTATGTGGTTTAGCAAGTGTCTCTGTGGTAGCATGCAAGAAACATCATGCGGGTTTATTCCCAAGAGTGATATAGCTAGATCTTAAGGTAGATCGATTCCCATCTTCCTGAGCAACCACCACCCTGATTACTATGGTGGCTGTACAAATTTGCACTCCTACCAGCAATGTAGGAGGGTACTTCTTATTGGGTGCAGGTATGTTGTATATTGCTATATTAGTTCCTTTTCTATGGCTGTGATAAAACACCATTACCAAGACAATTAATAGAAGAAAAGGTTTATTTGGGCTTATGGTTCCAGATGTTAAGAGTCCATCATGGCTGGGAGGCATGTCAGCAGGCAGTAGGTAAGACAGTAACAGCAGGAAGCTGAGAGCTCATATCTTGAACCACAAGCACAATGAAGCAGACAGGAAAAAGAAGCAGCGGGAGTATTTTAGCTCCAAAAACCCCTCCCTCAGTAACATACTTCCTCTAGCTAGGTCTCATCTTCTAAACCTCCCCAAATGAGCCACCAACTGTGAACCAAATATTCAAATATGGGAGCTATGAAGGACATTCTCATTGAAACCCCTACAACTGACTTTTTTCTTAGTTTGGTTCCTATTAAATAAATTCATCCATTTATTTAAGATTTTCACATTTAGGAGAAAAGACACTTTAAAAATATGCCCTTACTTTTCCATGAATTTCTTCAGTAATTGTTATAATTTATCTCCTTTGCCACACTTTTATTTTATTAATTGAGTGCTTTCTCTTTAGTTTTTGTCTAGACCAGTCTACTGGTCATTGTGGGATACTGTAGTCACACACCACCAGTGCTTTGGGGTCAATATGTGGTTTTAGTTCTACCATGTTTCTTTTATGAATTTGGGTACCCCTGTGATTGTTGAGTAAATATTTAGAATTTTAATATACTCTCTATGGGTTTTTCCTTCAATTAGTATGAAATGTCTTCCCCATCTCTTTTGACTAGTGTTGTTTTGAAGAGAGAGAGAGAGAGAGAGAGAGAGAGAGAGAGAGAGAGAGAGAGATTAATTTGGTTGCTTGCATGAGCATGGATAGGTGCTTGTTTCTCAAGCATGTATAAGTCATCAGTTATGGCATCAATGATGCCTCTTCCTCCCCCAGAGACTTTAACTTCATGTAGTGAATGTCCAGAAGACAGTCTGAGGCAAAAGTCAAAGGAACCTCCTTTTACAATGCATGGTGGCTACCGCAGAGAGTCTAACTGACCAAAGTGCTGAGAACCGAGTGTTCATTGCTGAATGGCATATCTATGATGACCTCCTAAAAGATGTGGAGAACACTGTGGAAAAGGTGACAGAAAGAAGGTGGGGGCCAGAGGATGGGAAAGAGTTTCTTGAAGTCTATTTTATCAGACATTAGGCTAGCTGTGCCTGCTTGTTTCTTTGTTCAATTTTCTTGGAATAACTTTTCCATCGGGCTACACTAAGGTGGTATCTATTGTTGATAGTGAAGTGTGTTTCTTGGATGTGGCAAAAGATGGATCCTATTTTCTCATCCAATCTGTTAGTCTGTTGTCTTTTTAACGGTCAATTTATACTATTGATATTGAGAGATATTATTATTATTATAAATATATATTAAATTATTAAAATTATAAATATTGAACAATATTTATTAATTCTGCTTATTTTGTTGTAATGGTATTGTTTACTTAGACTGCTTTTGATTAACTTCTGGAATTGTTTATGTATTCCCTCACGTGTGTGCTAAGTCTTGTCTTCTGACTGAACTATGTTTCTAATATGCTCTATAGAACTGACTTCGGTGACATACATTCCTGAAATCTGTGTTTACCATAGAAATATTTGCTTTATCTTGTGATTGCAACTGACTTTTTTTTCTGGGTATTGTAACATGGGCTGGCATCTGTGGTCTCATGATCTCATAGAACATCAGTCCAGGCATCTTTGACTTTCAAAATCTTCATTGAGAAGTCAGGTGTTATTCCAATGGGTCTGCCTTTATACAAGAATTGGCCATTCTCTTTAAGCTTTTGGTATCTTTTCCTTGTTCTATACATTTAATATTTTGTCAGTTATGTGACATGAGGGTTTCTTTCCTGGTTCTGTCAATTTGGTGTTCTATATGTCTCCCACACATTAATAGGAATCTCATTCCTTAGATTTGACCAATTCACTTCTATGATTTTGTTGAAAGTATTCTAACAAATAGTTTTGATTTGGGTTTTTTTCTCCTTATATGCCTATGATTTATAGGTTTGGAATTTTTATAATGTCCAGGGTTCCTGTATGTTTTGTGCCTAGGTTTTGGGGACTGAATGTTTTCATTGTGTGAGTAATCCAATTCCTCTACCTTGTCTTCAAGACCTGGAGTCTCTCTTCCACCTGATCCAGTCTGTTGACGAGGCTTTCCACTGAGCTTTATGTTTGACTTCCTGAGTTTTTCATTGTGAGTTTTATTTCAATTTGGATTTTCTTCAGAGATTCTATCTCTTGATCAAATTCTATTTTCATATCTTAAATTGATTTCCTTATTTCATTCAACTGTCTGTGTCTTCAAGGTCTTTATTCAAACATTGATTAATATCCTCATTGAGTTCCTTGAACATATGAATAACTGCTTTCTTGGAATCATTGTCTTGTGTATCAGTTAAGTTGGTTTTCTCAGGAAACCTTATAATGGGGGTACTAATTTCCAGAGGAAAGATATTTACTTGGGTTATTTGTGTTATTTTAATTTTTGTAATGGGATTTACACATCTGGAGTTAGGTCATTTTTGGTATTTCTTAGCATGGCTATCTAGTCTTACCTCTGATGAGTAGATGTTTGGACCTTTTCTGTTGGTCCAATTTGTCAGGTTGTGAACTAGCTGAATGGTGCTTGGGAGTTAATATTGGGGCAACCATGTGCTGATTTATGCACAGCTAGGCATAGGTGAAATTTCTTAGCCCAGGAGCAAACCTTTTGTAGGCTTATAAGATTCTCACTGTCAATCTTTAGAAGTTTGTGGTAGGCTCACCAGATTCTACAGGTGTTCCTTGAGTGACAAGGCCTGGGGTAACAGTGGATAGGGTCAGGAAACAAGATGCCACATGGTCCCCAAGCTGAACTGTGGGTAGGGTGTGGGAGGCCAGCTGGGAGACCGGCTCCCACATTTTACCCCAGGGTACTCTTGAGGAAAGAGGGATAAGAGATTTAGATAAAAGAATAGAGGGGGGAGAAACAGATAGAAACACAGGATAGGCTCAGGAGGGCCTGGATCCTTATCCACTGGCCCCTCCAGTCTCTCCTATAGGGCTATTTATAACAATGCTAAGGGGTGGAGCAAAAGACCCCCCCCAGCTCAGCCAAGTGTAGACCCTTCTAATCACCTAGAAACCATGCACATGGTCAAGCAATACTCTAATGCAGCTCTGCTGGGTGAAGCAAGCTCAGATCTCACTAGGAAACCTTCGTGGGCTTCCACAGTAGGGTTCTGAACATCTTTCTCTACCTGGAATTCCAATTGTAGGACTCCATGTGGTCCCAGAGTAGTGGACCAGGTGGGTTGGCTGGCAGATAGGCAAGTGGACTGAATATGGGTGTCCTTACCTGGGGTTCTGGATTGCAGGATGCCCTGCTGCTCAGAGTGATGTGGTGGGAGGTCTATTTTTTATCCCCATTCTTGTCTTTCACAGAGACAAAGCTTCTAAGCCACCATCTTATTCAGAAGCCAAATATGAGTTATATCCTTTAAGTGGAGTTTTTTTATTACATGTATTCCACCATAAGAAAAGAAGGAAGATGAAAAAAAAGCTCAGTCATTTGAGTCTACCATTTCAATAGGGTAAATAAAACAAATCACAGGATTATATCAGTTGATATCACAAAACACTGCATTTGAAAATATGCTATACCTGTTCATAGTAAACCTCTCTCAAAGAAAAGCACAGAACCAAATCAGCTGGCTGATGTTTCTATATAACAGTTAAATAATAATAATTTTCATGTTGTTTTTTAGAGACTAGTTAAAGAGATTGTCTTAGGGTTTCTATTGCTGTGAAGACACACCATGACCATGGCAACTCTTATAAAAGAAAACATTTAATTGGGGCTGGCTTATAGTTCAGAGATATAGTCCATTATCGTCATAGTAGGAAGCATGGAGGCATGCAGGCAGACATGGTGCTTGAGAGTTCTATATCTAGATCTGCAGGCAGCAGGGAGTAACAGTGACACACTGGCCAGGCTTAAGCTTCTGAGACCTCAAAGCCCACCTCCACGGTGACCCACTTCCTCCGACGAGGCCACACCTACTACAACAAGGCCACATGTCCTAATAGTGCCACTCCCTATGGGCCTAGAGGGGCCATTTTCTTTCAAACCACAACAGATATACTTCTCAATTCCTTATGTAAAGCCAAATTTCCCTTGAAACCAATACCAGATAAATTCATCTTAAAGAAACAGCACACAAGCACCTCTATTGAACATTCAAAAGTTGATCAAATGCCAGGCATTGTGCCATACACCTTTAATCCCAGCACTTGGAAGACAGGCAGGTGGATCTCTATGAGTTCAAGGCCATAATGGTATACATAGCAAGTCATAGTCCAGCTCAGGCTACCTAGTGAGAGTGAGTTAATCAATAAAATATTAGCAAATACTGGTCTGGAGAGATGGCTTGGTGGTTAATAGTACTTGCTACTCATGCAGAGCACCAGAGTTTGATTCTTAGCACCCATGTTTGGTGGCTCACAACTGCCAGTAACTCTAGCTCCAAGAGATCCTATGCCCTCTTCTGAGCTCTAGCAGGTATCTGCATTCACATGCACTTACACACACACACACACACACACACACACACACACACACACACACACAGAGAGAGAGAGAGAGAGAGAGAGAGAGAGAGAGAGAGAGAGAGAGAGCGCTTTTTAAATTAGCGAATGAAACCCAGCAATATCAAAAAAGATCATATACCTTGAACAAGTCAGACTTGTTTATTTGTCCATTCGTAGGGTAGCCCAGGCTGTCCTTGTGTTCACTACAGAGCTGGAGCTGTTCTTGACTCCCTGATTCTCACGCTTTGACCTGCTAAGTGCTGAGATTGCTGGTGTATTCCTCCACCCACTCACTTATCAAGTGAGATTAAGACCAAAGATATAATATTGGAGGATTTCTAATACAATTTCTCAGTTTTAAAAACAATTTATAAATCTGTAATCATCAAAACTGGCTTAAGCACACACACATTTCCATGAAATAGATTTGCAAAATTAAAAACAATCACATTAATTAGTAATTGACTATTTTAAATAAAAATGACTGAAGAAGTCACCGTGAAAGGGTATTTTTTCAAAAAATAGTGAGAAATTTGAAATTCTCATGGAAAATTTTTCTTTAGACCTTGACCTAACACACAAAAATTAATCTGATCAAATTGTAACTTTAGATGTAAAGATTAAAAATATTATTATAAGTTATATAGTATATATTAAAGCATAAGATGACATGTAATCAAATTCTCATGACTTATGGTTAGACAAATATCTCTTTAACACTAAAAGTAGCATCTATAAATTAGAAAAATAATAAATTCTTCTTAAGCAACCTCAATGCTTCAATACTTTGAAAGACAGCACAAAGAAAACACAGACAAGCCATACATTAGGTTTAAAAAGAATCAAATTATATATCTATTAAATATCTATTTCCTAAATATGGTTATATTTTATTTGTGCTGAAATGTGATTTTATTTGTATGTTAATAAATAAAAGTGCCTGGGGGTCAGAGCTAATAGCAAGCCATAGCAGAAGTCTGGCAGTGGTAGCACACGCCCTAAATCCCGATCACATGACAGGCAGATCTCTGTGTGTTCAAGGACACCACCAGCATGGAGAAACACGCCTTTAATCTCAATACCAACCATAGAGACCTGGAGGTCTGTATAGACAGGCAGTGACGAAGAGGTCATGTGGTTGGGTTTACAACCAATGAGAAGGCAGAATAGAAAGACAATAAAAAGACAGACACACAGAAAGTAGGTCCCTTTCTCAGGCGGAAGGACAGCAGCAGCAGCAGGTGGTAGAAGGTGGTCTTGGTCTCAGCTCTTAGCTACTGCTCTCTGAACTCTGGGGCTTTTAACTCTGCATTTGGCTCTGTGTTTCTTATTTAATAAAACCGTTCAGAATTACATCTACACCTAAATGTATAAAAATTCTAACAGCAAAAAATAATAGGAAAAATAAACTGATTTTAAAAGAAACTGCGGATTCTTTTGAAGTCTGCAGATAGGATCTGTTGACAAGAGAAATAGCTCTCACTCCAAAGGAATAAAAGAGATGGTTTATTCTGGAGCCAAATATGAGTAACCATGGTCCAGGAACACAGACTTGGGTTTCCTTGAATAGCATATTCATGAAGTTTTTTATAGAAACAGAACAAAGAAAGCCATAAACAACACACTTTACTGAAAACATCACATAAGCAGGTCACAGTAAACAGGGAAAGTCTGCTGTAGGTCTCAGATGCTTACAGTATACTTAGCCCTAGAAACCAGTGAGTCTGTTTATACATGCCAAGTGATTTAGCTAAAGGTCACAAAGTGTTAGGTCAGGTAGAGGGGAGGACAATACGTGTCTCCAAGGCAAGCTGAAAATGATCCCAGATAATTTGGCTGTGGACTTTGTTACCCTCCGATCTTTTCACATCATTGAAGTTCACAGCTTCTTTGGAGAATTTTCACTCACAAGTTTTACTATTTAATCTAAGCTATTTTTAAAATTCCCCATCCTCTTATTTTTAGCTTCCTGGATACTAGGAATAAAGACATTGACTACTCTGCCTAGCAAATTTGAGTAAACATTTAATTAGTGGTAATGCATAAATATCCAATGAGCATATAAATAGAAGTTCATTTTTATTCATTATGGAAAAACAAATCTAAACCACTTTCTATCTTCTAGAATTACTGCCATCAATGACAAATATGAACTATTTTTGAGGATATGGAGAAGCTAGGGCCCTTGTGTGTTGTTGGCAGGAATGATATAGGCAACTTGAAAAATACTTTAGCAGTTTTTTTCCCATTTTTATTAAGAAAAATTTTCCATTTATTTTACACACCAATCAAAGATCCCCCCTCTTTCCTCCTCCTACCCCCCCCAGTCTCCTCCCAAATCCTCCCCACAAGAAGGCAAGGCCTCCCATGTGGAGTACTTTGGCAGTTTTTTAAGGATTAAACATAAATTTAAAATATGCTGTCTTCCTGGGAATTACTCAAGATAATGGACCTTTATATTTCTGTAAGTGCATGTTGGATATAAGTATTCCATTATTTTTAATAGCCTCACATGGAAAATACCTATGTATCTATGAGTATGTGAATATATAAAAAAAAACATGAACTGCCTCCATACAAAATGGCATTGTTACTATAAAAACACTAATGACTGATATATGTGGCAACATGGATAAGACTCATTATTTAAATGAAAGAAGTCAGATACAAAAGACTACGTAGTGTATTATCCCAGTCTATGTGAATGGGTCTCAAAAGGCAAATCTGCAGAGACTGAGAGAAGATTCATGATTATCTAGAGCTCCAGGGTAGGAAAGAAGTTTGGGTTGGTTCTTTTACATTGTTGTAACGGAACCCAGACTCTGCACATGTGAGGCAAATGCTGGACCACTAGGCAAAATCACCAGCTCAGGAATGGACATAACCTGCACTTATTGTGGGAATCATCAACTTTGTACATTTATTTCAAGCATTGCTTGTACATTTGAAATTGGCAAATTATAAATTACACCTAAGAGCTGTTAAAAAAGGAAAAAAAACCTCTGAAGAAGGCAGAATGAGGAAGACAGTAAAAAACAAAATTCATTACAACTGATAATACTCAAAGTATAATTAATAGCATCAAAATAATAAGAAAAAGCAATAACATTAAAAACTGGTTCTCTGATAAACAGACTTAATAAGCCAAAGAACAAAAGTGAGAAGACAGAAAATAAAAACTGGGGGTTGAAAGGATACATAAGTAAATGGTCCCAAATCAAGGTGGAATCCCGGGATTATTTTCTTTTTAAGTGTGTATAAAGCCTGCACACTCAGCCTCCACCATTATGGCAATAGTTAGCACATCCTCTCCATTCTTACTCAAAGGATCACATTCAAGCAAATCAACATGCATATCTTCTCACATAGTTGTCAGTGTATTTTGGTGGTGAGAATTTTTGGTATCTACTCTGAGCAATTACTCTATAATACATTACGAAAATGGTAGTAACCATGTTGTACATTACATCTTTAGTATATAATCACCTTCTAAGTGAGTATCTGTTATCTTTGAACAGAGATTCCACTCCCCCCTCCCAAACCTCTGGGGACTACCATTAGCTCTGTTATGATGAGTTTGACATTTTTTTTTGAGACAGGGTTTCTCTGTGTAGCTTTGGCACCTTTCCTAGAACTCACTCTGTAGACCAGGCTGGCCTCGAACTCACAGAGATCCATCTAGCTCTGCCTCGCAAGGGCTGGGATTAAAGGCATGCACCCCCCCACCACCACCACCGCGCCTGAGTTTGACATTTTATAGATTAGGCATATGAATAAGCTCATGCAGCATTTGTCTCCTGCTCCTGGCTTATTTCACATGGCATATTGTAAGCAGTAACCCATACTGCTGGTCACATAGGCAAACCACAGGAATTCAATCTTTAAGCTGTGTTTTATTCACAGAGCCACTGATCTGAGAAGACAGTGGATTAGAATCCCAAAGACCTGCCTTCCATCTCATGGTTAGTCAGCAGATTACATAGGAAGGAGAAACAAAGGAAGTCAGTCACTGGAAAATGTAGTTGTGTCGCTCTGGCCAGGTGGTCAGTCTTAGCTCTGAGATTTATGGTGTTGGTACTTTTCCCTTTATGGTCTCCTCTGTGTAGCTGGGTTTGATGGCTTGAACAGGAATGGCCCCCACAGACTCATGTGTTTGAATGCTTGGCCATAGGAAGTGGCCTTGTCAGAGTAGGTGTGGCTTTGTTGAAGGAGGTGTGTCACTACTGAGTGGGCTTTGAGGTCTCAAATGTTCAAGCCAAGTCCAGTGTGAAATTCTCTTCTTGTTGCCTGCTGATCTGGACGTAGAACTCTCAGCTCCTTCTCCAGCACCATGTCTGCCTGCATGCTGCCATGTTTTTTGCCATGACAATAATGGGTTAAACCTCTGAACTGTAAGCCAGCCCCAATTAAATGTTTTCCTTTATAAGAGTTGTCAAGGTCATGTCTTTCTTCACAGCAATAGACACTCAACACTGGGGAAGGGTTTATAAACACCAAGGCCACTGAATCCTGCATTCCTCTTGAATCAGTTATTTGGATGGCATCTAGACTGAAAGTTAACTCAAAGCAAACAAACTATTAGCAGTGTGTATATGTAGATTCCTTCCTACAGAATGAAGTACAAACATATTTTCATATTATTGAATATAATAGAATATGGCCAGCAAGGCAACTCAGCAGGATAAAAGGTATTATGATCAATCCACGTGAGTCTATTTAATGGGTAACAGAATTTATTAAGATATAAATTGAGGAAATGCACTCACAATTACAGAACAGAGTAGACAGCAGAAGTCGTCCTCTGATCTGACTGGAAGCGATTCCACCTCGGCGCTGGAACAGAGAGAAGGGGCATGTGACCCTTCTCCAACTCCTTATAAGAGGTCATGTACAATGGCAGGAAGCACCGCCTCCTTCGAGCCATATAGCCCAAGGTGGAGCAAATACCACTACAAAAAGGTATTTGCTATATAAACCTCATAACCTGAGTTAGATTCATGGAACATATATTAAGGCAAAAATAGATAACTAACTCCACAAAGTTGTCTGATGTTCCTTCCTAGCACACATGCTGTGGCACACACACAAGTGTGCATGGACACACACACACACACACACACACACACACACACACACAATAATAAATTGCTTGCAGACCTTGACCTTGATATCCTCCCTATGCTAATTCCCTGCCAGGTTCCACCCTCCTGAATGCTTAAGGGAAGTTCCTTGTCTGTGTATCCTGCATAAAGGGCATTAACAGCTTAGATGCAAGATTGTAAAACATCAGTAGTGAACTTCTGCCCTCCGGGGTCCTCCCATTGTGCTGTAAGCCTGTATTTAAGACCTCCTCCCCCCTTCAATAAATGACATTCGGCATTTAAAATATACATATATATATATATAATTGAATGAATACTGCGAATGTAATCTATGAATACCACAAATGTGATTAATATCATGAGTGTAATTAATGAATATCATGAGTGTAATTTAAATAAATAAATAAATAAATAAAATTTTTTAAATGTTATAGAATATGCAGTGCTTCTATCATTGTGCCCCAC
This sequence comes from Peromyscus aztecus, assembly GCA_902168405.1. Taxonomy (NCBI): domain Eukaryota; kingdom Metazoa; phylum Chordata; class Mammalia; order Rodentia; family Cricetidae; genus Peromyscus; species Peromyscus aztecus. The sequence continues at coordinate 54,876 of CABHPQ010131306.1, read as the reverse complement.
CAATATTATCCTCAAAGTGAATGACAATGTTTCCTTCATTTGAAAGTACAGAATGTAGAAAGACAGGTCTATGTAAAAATAGATAGCCATAAACATGTATGTGCATCTTCAATATATAGTTGTAAACCTTCAATAACGGTAATTTCCTGGTGGCATTTACATTTCTTCAATATTCAAAAACAACTCATATCTTTAAATTTGTCTTATTTAGATTGCTTCAAATTCTAAAATAAAATGCTATTTTAAGAGCTACCTCTGATCATACAGCATTTTTATTATATGAGCATGTCTTTATAATTAATATCAAGAGGAATTGGAGAGTCAGATAAGTGTTAGCAATATTATTCTTATGTGCATTGTCAGATATCTATCTAGTCAGATACTGGGAATGTATAAAGCCATCCTATAGGGGAGAGACTGGTTTCTTTTATTTGTTTCATACTTTTTCTTTTCTTTTCTTTCTTTCTTCTTTTTTTTTTTGGTTTTTCAAGACAGGGTTTCTCTGTGTAGCTTTGGAGCCTGTCCTGGAACTCACTTGGTAGCCCAGGCTGGCCTTGAACTCACAGAGATCCACCTGCCTCTGTCTCCCAAGTGCTGGTATTAAAGGCGTGCACCACCACCATCTGGCTGGTTTCTTATAGAAGCTAAAATTCTAATTAACCATTAAAAGGTAGTTGCTTCCAACTAAAAAAGTGCAAAGAGCTATGTTTTTTTTTTCTGAACATAAGTGAAACCTCTCTTCATTAAAAATGTTTGGACATGAAATATGAAGAGAATAAAACTTACTCTTAACATTCTTCGCAGACGTTATCTCAGTGTCAGGTGTGGAACACTTCCCTATGAGTTGTTGGTCAGGGAGGCCCCAGGGGCCCATATATATAGCTCTTGGCTATCTACAAGAACTTGATGATAATACTCTATTGTTGAAGACACTGTACACGTTGGTCACAGGAAATAGATAAATCAAGCTGAAACTGAGCTAGAAGGAACCTCTATACTAGCTAGACTTCTTAGTGTCAAGGTGCTATGCATGCTGCTGGGGAGAAGTCATCTGTAGACGAATTTCTAAATGGTCTTAATAAATAAAAAACACAGAGCCAGAAATTTGGGTTAAAGCCCGAGAGAAAGACCAGAAGAATAGGACAAACCACGAGCTAACCTCACCTCACCAACTCCACAGCTTCCAAAGAGAGCTTCTTCCTGTATACTCACATTTATATGCCTTTTCTATTCTGTTTTCTCGTTGGCTCTCTTAGTCCACCTACATTACTTCCTCTTCCTACACAGCTCTGTCACTTTTTGTCTGTCTGTACAGACCTCCAGACCTCTATGGTTGGTATTGGGATTAAAGGCATGTGTCACCATGCTTGGCTCTGTTCCCTAGTATGGTCTTGAACACACAGAGATCCTGCCTGCTAAGTGATGGGATTAATGGCATGTGCTACTGCTGCCTGACTTCTTTGTTTACTTATAATGGCTGGCCTTTTCCCTCTGATCTCTAGGCAACCTTTATTTATTAAAGCACAAATAAAATATCACCATATATTAGCACAAATAAAATATCATCACAGTCATCAACATCTTACCTAGCTGTGAGTCCTGTGAGTTTCAATAATAATCATCAACTTCAAAAGATATGCCCTTGGATGTAATAGTTGCATGGCTTGGGGTAACCAACTGCTTTCTTATTGGTTTTCAAGCCCACTGCACAGGGAAGAACTCATGCCTGGTTCTGTAAACTGGGATAAGAGCCCATAGCTGAAGAGGTCACTGGCCCTAGGTGTGAACCTACTACTATTGTTTGGCTAAATGGTCCTTTTTGTCAAGCTGCTTTCTGAATACTCATGTATATGTAGATTACTGTTTTGCTCAGCCATCATCATAGAAGCTTATTACAACAGGTAGTGGTTAATCTAGAAACTCATAACTGCACAGAGTGTAGAGAAAGAACAATGTTGGAAGTCTTGGCCATAGGGGATCTATGTCACCCCCTTAAAGGCTCACAGAACAACAGAAAGGAGAGGGGAAAATGCAACAGACAGAGAATGGGCACATGTGTAGCAAAAAAGATGTCTTCTGGACATGCCACGGTCAATGTACTCACAAGCTTACTACAACTGTGGTTATCATGGATGTGGGAGGAGCCCATGAAGCTCCATCCCTTTCTGAAGGAGTACTGGCAATTAGTGGTCATTGGAGGAGAGGGTGTCATTTTCTTCAATGCTGTAACCACTAAGAAGTTGACCTTGTTCCAGGAAATAACCTCCCAGGCATGCTCAGGCAAGAAACTGTACTTGAACTCAGTGGGCCACACACAAAAGAAGAAGGACTTGTTGAAAAGAAGAGTTCCAGCAGAAGGAGGGGGGATGAGAGAAGGGAACAGGAGCTGAAACTGACTAAAATTTGTTATATTCATACATGAAACTGTCAAATAGTAAGTTTTCAAACTTACTCGTCTAGAATTATCTTTTCCATACCTCCATATACACTATCTTTGGATAGCGTTGGGAAAGACAGAAGGCACTAAAGACATATATGAATGAAATTAAAAAGCATGCTTCCTTACAAAAATTTGAGAGATGTTACAAGATAGCAGATAAGTAAGGAAAGGAATGTCTGGAAGCACAAAGAAACATCTAGCATCTAGGCTACACATGTATATATTGTCATTAGGATTTCATATGGGCTGAGGGTACAGAAGATTCTCAAGTACTGGCCAGAAAAATTAACCATGTCTTCTGTAGTCATGGGTTAGTCTCAGGAAGCAAGTTAGTCTAGTAGTATAGAGTCATTCTGTAGGTATATTCAGCAGTTGGTTAGATTGTACAAGGATGCTATTTTGTCTATAGATGGAATGCCAGGGAGGGGATAGGAACACCTGAAACATAAGAGATCTTAGGATGAAGCAGAGTGGAAAGTCACAGTGCTCCTGAAATCTGCAAGTGTGTAGTTAACCAGGGGAGAAAAGATGTGGCAAGCAGGAAAAAATATCATCAGACACCAACTCACATTTACTGTGGTAGTCTGTCTCTTTCAGGGGGCACTGAATTTACTTTTCTTGTCATTTGAACAGATATTAGAGGTCTTCACTGGGGTTACTGTAGATCTAGCGGCCAGTCTTCCTCACGGGTGCTCTCAGCTTCAGTCGTGGCTTCCTAGTTTAACGTTGGAATGGGGAATTCAGCTAGCTATTCTGGGAACATTGCCAGCTGTGATGGTAGACACATTAGTTTGAAATAATTCCGTACACCCTGGGTGTCTTAGATAGGGTTTCTATAGCTGTGAGGAGACAGCATGACCATGGCAAGTCTTATAAAGGAAACATTTAATTGTGGTGATGGCTTATACTTCAGAGGTTCAGTTCATTATCATCATGGTGGGGAGAATGACAGCAACAGAAAGTGGACTGAGATACTGGGAATAGCTTGAGCATAGGAGACCTCAAAGCCCAATCCACAGTGACACACTTTCTCCAACAAGACATACCTACTCCAACAAGGCCACACCTCCTAATAATGCCACTACCTTTTGGGGCCATTTTCTTTCAAACCACCACACTGGGTTAGACTGAGATGCCTTAAGACCACATTTACAAGATTTGATCATTAAGAAGGGTCCAGGAACACATAGAGAAGCATAATGATCAGATTGAGGGTTTGCCTTTGCTGGTGCCTGACTTGCTAAGTGAGGTTAAGTATTTTAACCTTTACCTTTGCACTGTATCTAAAAGGAGATCTGACTGTGTAAAAGTTTGGCCATCCAGAGCCTCAAAAGGATTTGCTTTCAGCTGATTGGAGAGATTGCTGTAACATCCATCAGAGAACTCCACCTCCTGACAACATTTCCCTAAGTTTCACTTACAGATCTGCTTTATCCTTTCTGCTTTCCCCCAAGAACTGAGGCCTCCAGGAAGAGCAGAATTAGTGTGTAATTTCCAATGCCTTGGCAACCTGTTTAGTTACTTATGAAAAGCAGGATCTGTTGTCAGCTTGTAGAAAGAAAGGCATCCCAAATTGAGGTATAATATCCTGTAGGGGTGCCTTAGAGATCGTCTATCCTCTCCTTCTGGTTGTAAAATGTGGTGAGACATTGTGTATCCTAATAAACTTGCCTGGGGATCAGAGGGTAGAGCCAGCCACTAGATTAGACAGAGGCCAGGCAGTGGTGGCACACACCCTTAATCCTATCACTTGAGAGGTAGAGATCGGTCTGGATCTCTGTGAGTTCAAGGCCACACTGGAAACAGAGCCAGGCAGTGGTGGCACACACCTTTAATCTCAGTACTGGGAAGCACACATACCTTTAATCACAGGAAGTGACATGGCTGAGCAGAGAAAGGTATATAAGGTGCAAGGAAACAGAAACTAAAGCAGTTCAGCTGAGACCCTTTTAGGTGAGGACTCAGAGGCTTTCAGTCAAAGTATTCATGGAGTTGGCAAGGTGTGGTTGGCTGTGGTTTGATCTGCTTCACCCTGATACTTGGCTCTGGGGTTTTATTAAAAGACCATTTAAGATTCAAACAACAGTAAATGCTTCTACCTGCTGAGCAAAAGTGTCTATAAATATTGATGTGAATTTAAAATTTTGAGCCAAGGATAGTTGACTGAAATCTGTCTGTCAACCCTCCGTAGGGTAAGTCCCACACCTATGTGGTGATCATAGGGGATTTTCCTAGTTGAGGATTATTAAGAGCACAAAGGTCAAAGGCTTGTACAACCCGGACTGCTCTTTCTTTGAGGTTCCCTCTGAAAATAAATTTTATATAGGATTAATCATTTCTCCCTACTTACACAGCAATTGCGGCTAACAGTTTTATAGACCTTTGATCACAGAGGTCCAAGTAAGTGGAGATGGTGTCTTCTGCATACCTTAATAGAATAACAGAAGGCCAATCCAACTCTTCTGAGTATGAGTTTCCATGCAGATGGACAGTGTGAGGGCCAATTGAGAAACGAGCTCTTTTGCTGACTGTTCTGTGGCCTTGTTGGTAGCTTGGTACTCTCTCCTTATTTCATCCTTGGCTTTGAAGGCCCTTGTAATGAACTATGACTACCTGAGTAGGAACTTGATTGCCTACAATCAATAGGAAAGCTTGGGAGTACATACAATCAGGTTATTTTTAAACTATAAATGACCCACATAGTTTATTTATACTCATAATTGTATCCTATATATTTTTTAAAACTAAATTTACAATATCCCATCTATTTCTCATGTTCTGGTTTATTCCTTAATATTTTCTGATATTTAGCATAATATTCAGACATGCTTCACACAGAGTGACCTCTCTCTAAAATGTTCACAAGACTAAAAAAGTAATAATAAAAATGATGAATACTTGAAGACTTGGTTTACTTCAACATGACAGAAGACTGGGTTGCTCATTATTACTACGACAAGAACTGAGCAATCAAAAAATTGCAACTCGCCAGAAAATGTGCATTGATTCTATTCAAATACCACTGGATAAAACTGCAACCAAGCTCTCCAGCATCAATTTGATTGGCAGGCTGGTTTCTATGTCTCATCACTACCATAGCAATGTATCATCTTGTCGTTTTCTTTCATGCCCACTTCCAATGGCTAAGGCTAGATGGCAGGAAGGTCACTCTCACTATTCTGCCTCAAAGGGACATAGCAAGTTTCAGGGTGAGCAGTTTGAATGGGCTCACCCTGAGCTTTCTCTGCGGGCTGTCTTCCCTTAGGCTAGGCTCCATCTCCGCTCTCATTCCATGCTCCCTGTCAATCAAGTCTTCCATTGTCAATCCTTCAATGTGATGATTCAATGGAAGTCTTACAATGTCTTGGATAAAAAGGTTGAACTTTATTTTCCTTTGGGATGGTCAGCAGAGTAAGACACAGCGATGGTTGAGTTTAGAGGCTAAAGATGCCAGGCAGAAGTTAGGAGAGAAGTGTATTGCTACCTGACAAATTTCCCAAAACTTTAACGAATGAGAAATCACTGGGATTTATGTGCAAGTCAAAAATGTGATCCTCTTCCTTAGCAGTGAGTCACTCCTGGGGCTTTGTTGGAACGTGCTATGCCTCTTGTAGGTATAGCTGTATTATATTCCCTGGTAAAGGGCACGTATTCCACTCACAACTGAGGCCATCTGCAAAACTTAGAGGTTCACTCTCATCAGCTCTGCTTCCAAGAAGAAATGCATATAGTTTTGGTGACAATATAAATTTTAAAAACCTCTAAGTATGTGTGATATCTTTATTTCCTCAGGTTAGCCAAGGAAATGTATCTTGTGTTCTGATAAATGAAAAGTCAATCAAGGTGAGTCTATCTGCTAAAAGTGTTCTTTTGAAATATGCAATTTCCCTAGAAGCTCTTAAAAGAGAGAAACATGTTTGCTACAAATAGATGGAATATATTTTAAAATATGAAACCATTCGTTTACTTTTTTTTGGTTTTTTGAGACAGGGTTTCTCTGTGTAGCTTTGCACCTTTCCTGGAGCTCACTTGGTAGCCCAGGCTGGCCTCGAACTCACAGAGATCCGCCTGCCTCTGCCTCCCGAGTGCTGGGATTAAAGGCGTGAGCCACCAACGCCCGGCTGTTTACTTTTAAATCAAATTACTTTCACAAAGGTAAAATTCAGTTGGCTGGTCAAGGTGTACTACTACGTATATTGCCATGTTCTGGCTGTGCTCAGGACTGGGTCCTCGTCCATGAGGGTGGCTAAAAAGTAGAGGACACAGAAAACACACAGAAAGGAAGGGGTGACCTGCTTTGGCCAAAGGGTGAATGGTAATCCTATATAAGGCTAGTCTGTAGCATGAATCTTAAAAGGTCTTATTAATAAAATCAAACCCAGGGCCAGGTATTAGGGTGAATGCTGGAAGATCAGAGAAGCAGAACAAGCTACAGCTACCTCACCTCGCCAATTCCTCAGCTGATCCTGTTTCCTCAGACTGGATGCCTCTCAGTTGAACTGTGCTGCTCAAAAGCCTAAAAGCTTAACCAGGTTCTAGTTCCTCGTCCTCACGCCTTAAATACCTTTCTGCTTCCTGCCATCACTTCCTGGGATTAAAGGCATGAGTCACCATGCCTGGCTGTTTCCAGTGTGGCTTTAAACAGAGATCCAGACGGATTTCTGCCTCTGGAATGCTAGGATTAAAGGCGTGAGTGCCTTTCTGAGTCTGGGTTACCTCACTCAGGATGATTTTTTTCTAGATCTATCCATTCGCCTGCAAACCTCATGGTGTCATTGTTTCTCTCTGCTGAGTAGTATTCCATTGTGTATATGTACCACATTTTATTTATCCATTCTTCAGTTGAAGGGCATCTAGGTTGTTTCCAGGTTCTGGCTATTAAAAAACTACCAAGTTGAACTCAATCCTCAGGGGAGTCTTTGCCCTGGAGGAGATGGGAATGGGGGTTAGGCTGGGGAGAAGGTGGGGGAGGTGGGAGGGGGGAGAACAAGGGAATCCGTGGCTGATATGTAAAATTAAATTAAATTATAAAATAAAATAAAGGCGTGAGTGCCACCATTTTTCTGGCCTCTATATCTAGTGGCTGTTCTGTTCTCTGACCCCAGATAAGTTTATTAGGGTGCACAATATTTTGGGGAACACAATACCACCACACTAGTCTATAAAGAAAGGGGACTCCTGAGTTGGCTCTGCTGCCTCAGTTGTTGGCAGGTGTGTGTGTGTGTGTGTGTGTGTGTGTGTGTGTGTGTGTGTGACAGGTGGCCACATAGGCTGAGGACAGTGTTCTTGGCTCTCTCCAAGCACATGTCACACTCAAAGGTGCTGTCCTGATCCCCACCAGTACCATTGCTGCCACTGGCTCTCCTGCACTGAGATTCTCAGTGGATATAGAGGTTGAGGGCTCCTTGCATCCTTGACTGCCAATAAGCTTTCAGTGAAGACTCTCAAGAAAATCCACTGGGGCACCAGAAGACCACCTTGATTTCAGCTCTCAAAGTAAAAGAAAAAAAAGATGAGGTCTCAAAAGCTGGTTTTCTCAGGCCAAGAAGCTTTCTGCTGTGTCTTTACAGGGCAGACTTCGAGCTTGGGGCTCAAGAGCATCTCTCACTACAACAGCAGCTTAGTGACTTGAGCAGGCTGCTGATAGTACCAGTGTCTTGCTAGCCTCAGCTCCAAGGCCTTCTCTATGGTAGAGAACTTCCTCTTCTTTTATAACTCTTGGGTATGTGGTGGTAGAGGTGCTAGAGAGTAAATATAGGCTCTCATACATGCTAGCTAAACACTAAGGACTCTACCCCCAAGCTATACATTATACATATCTGTAAGCCTCAGGGTTTCCTTGATGAAAACCCTTTAAAAATTTTTTTCTTTATTTCAGTGTGTGTGTGTGTGTGTGTGTGTGTGTGTGTGTGTGTGTGTGTTGCCTACATGTATTCATGTAAACTACACGTACAACTAGTGCCCACAGAGGTCAGAAGAAGGTGTTGGATCCTCTGGAAATGGAGTTATGGATGGTTGTGAACTACTACTATATGGGTGCTGGGAATGGAACTCCAGGTCCTGTGCAAGAGCATACTAAGCAATCTCTCCAGCCTTCTCCTTGTTAGAAAAAAAAAGTTTTATTTTCTTTTTTGTTTGTTTGCTTGTTTTTTCAATTAGTAACCAGCTGGGTATAATGGCACATAACTGTAATACCAGACTCTGGACATTTAGGGAGTTGTCAACTGAGCATAAAATCAACAAAGTTTTTAAAATCACATTTATTTGGTATTAATTAATTAGGATTGTGTAGATGTAACTAACCGTCTTATTAAATAAGAAACACAGAGCCAATGTAAAGATGAAAGCCCAAGAGGTCAGAGTTAGGAGCTTACCCGCGTGCTGCTGGCTAGCTTCTTCCACCAAGAAACCTCTCCGAAAAAGGGAGCTACTTCCTGTGCGTTTGACTTATAAAGAGTTCTGGTTCTTCCTTCTCATTGGTTGTAAACCCAACTACGTGGCTGTCTCATCACTGCCTCTCTGTACAGACCTCCAGGTCTTCTATGGTTGGTATTGAGATCAAAGGGCGTGTGTCTCCAATGCTGACTGTATCCTTGAACACACAGAGATCTACCTAGTTCTGCTTGCTGAGTACTGGGATTAAAGGCGTGCACCACCACGCCCGGCTCTCGCTATGGCTTGCTAACAACTGACCTCTGGGCAACTTTATTTATTAACATACAAATAAAATCACATTTCAGTACAAATAGAATACCACTATAGGATTGTGTATTGCTTTATTTCTTCTGATACAAGGTCTCACTATGTGGAACCCACTATGTTCTAGCTTGAATATCTTGATTTTTAAACATACAATCAGGCTTTTTTTTTTTTTTAGATATTGATAGTGAAGAATTTGACTTTAATGGCATTTCTTTTTTCCTAGCAACAAACCGCTCCCTTCTTTTGAAGAAGAGAAGTAGGGGCTGTTTATTTCACTTCTGATATCACTAGAGACATTTTATCAGCAATAGTAATCCCCCCCCCCCCGTTCTTACTAGCTTCTATCGTCTATTTAATTGAGGAATTTCATCATATGTATTGGGCCCATATGGTTGAAATTGATGCTTGAAATAGAACAGTCTTCTTGAGTTTCCTTTGGGCAAAGTGGCCTCTGGTGATTATCTCCAGCAACACTGTCAGGGCTTGTAAATATGAGGACATGAGCCAATCTGCGCATGCTTCCTTAGAACTTCATGTAAACTCCGGGAACCTCAATACAACTAGCTGAGGAACTCTTCAACTGGAAGTGTCTTCTTATCTCATCTCTGAGCACTTGCATCTTGTTCTAGTTTGTGGCTCTTGAGAGAAACTCTTTGAAGTTCTACTGTAGCTGAGATTGATATGGAAATATATGGGAGTCTGAATAAAAATTAAAGGACTCCTTGAAGCCCTCTTTTAGGAGGTCTGGTAAAACTGTGTTAACTGATTCTTGTGCTTGAATCTCAGGCTCCTTTGATAATATTTTTATAGTAGCTGTCTTTTCACATTTGTAATTAAAAATCTATCAGTCCTGCTTTGGCTTTCAATTTAAGACTCCAGCTTTCAACTTTTTTTTCATGCACAGAAAGTTCATGCTCAGTTTCTGGTTTGTATTATCCACACACACTCCACTGGCAGGTGAACATTCCTTTGAATTTTCTAGACCATAAGTCTGTTTGGAGGAAGCTAACTCTCCCTTTTTTTTGTCTGGCCTGAAATCTGCCACTTTTTTTTTTTAATGTAGGAAGCACATTTCTTCTTCTCTAATTTGGATTATTCAAATCTAAAGATGATGTGGTAATAGCAGAGATGGCTGTACCCTCTAGAAAATCACCAAATGATGGGTCTACCCAGTCTGTTACCTTGGTGGAAAATACTTTTTGTCTAAGTAGAGCTTTTTGACACTTACAAACTTTAATATTTTCCATCCATAGTATACAGTCTGGAGTACATTAAGGTCTAATTCATCTCCTTTAATAATGAAGAAATTATCTCTGCGGATGTGAGGTTCCTGAAACATCAGAGATAAAAGAGACCATGAAGATTATTCCTAGCAGACCTACCATCATCCCACACACTGTGCAAAGGACACTAAGCTCAGATATTCATCCAAAGTAATCATGTAATTAGCAGTTATCTAGGCTGAGATCATATGTCCTGGATCCAGGCCAGAGCTCTACACTCATGTTCTCAATTCAGATGGATCAGAAGGAGTGAAAAGAAACAGGATAGTATAAAGACAGACCTGGCCTCTCATCTCTAGAACGTTGATAAATATAGCCATAGCCTGTGTAGCCTTGCGTTCTAGTAGTTTCATCCCCTCATGGGCAGAGAGCAGTGGAGAAGGCCAGGCTGTTCTCCGGACAGAAGTAGTAGGGTTCAGAGATAAACATCTCCAAATAGACACCTGTAGAGTTTCTAATAGGAATGTCTGGTATCTTAGAAATTGGCTGTCAGTTAGGGAGAAAGGGCCATTCATTTACAAGAGTAGTGACCTAATGAGGGATATATGTATGTATGTATATGTGTGTATGTATATGTGTGTATATATATTCCTGTATGATATATGTAAGGGATGACCCAAAATGACAACACACACACACACACACACACACACACACACACACACACACACACACACACACCAAATTTCTCTGTTAATAGTATTGCTGCTATGGCCCGAGGCAATTTGGCCAGTCACCAGTAAATGGGTCAAACTTCTTTGATAAACACCCAAGGTCTCTTTATGACGCACAAAGCAATTATTTTCCTTTCAGAAATATAGAAATTACAACTTTTATTTAAGTCCCAAGGCCTGTGTAGCTGAATAATACAGATTTGGGCTGCAGAAATGCTCTATTTTATTTTCTTTCCCAAATTACGGACTGAGTATCTTCTAGTCCCTTATGGACTTCATATAGAGGCCCAGCAATGTCTTCACACCTCAGAATCCATACCCTTTGACGTCTAGTAAGGCCTAAGAACATTCTTCATTGCATCTGAGTATTTGAGGGAAGAAGGGAAAACTACTTCTGGAGTGACTGTCTCCAAAGGGATAATTTAAGTCCTAAGTAAGTGGTCTCCTGTTTTATTAAATGAATCTTCTTTTGAGAATCTATATACCTTGCTATTCAATAAATTTAAGATTTTAGTAGCATATTGTATGGCACAAAAGGAGGTGTTCTGCACACTATAAGCATTTTTCTTTCTTTAGAGGTAAGTTCTCCAAGTCAGAAACTGCCCAAAAATATGGGAACTATTCCTGAATCCTCTAGGTCAAATTATTCACTTCAATTGCTAGTTTCCTTTTCATTCAAAAGCAAAATGGGACTGGAATCCAGAAGTCATTGGGATACAGAAGAAAGCATCTTTGAGGTCAGGGACAGAAAGTTATTGAGTTTCAGTGTTGGGAACAATGGCTTGAAAAGAAATCAAGGCTTCATTTATAGCCCCAAAGTTCTGTACACATCTGTATTCCCTATTTTGTTTTTAGAATGCCAATATTGGGCATTACTTGGGAAGTTACAAGGAACTAGAAGCCCATGAGTGAAATTTTTTAAATGTGTGGTCTTAGATCAACTCTAGTTTCTTCCTTTAGGGAATACTGCTTTTTTGGTGAGGGAAGCATGTGGATACCTTGTTTATTATTATATCAGAAATGGCAGTTATTTCCCATCAAAGGACACCTGTGTTCAGGACATGAAGATTGATTACTGGCAGGTTATGAGAGGCTGAGATTCACCCGCTGATCCCCTTGTTCTAGAGGTTAGATGAGACCAGAACCAGGTTAGAAAATTATCTGTGCTCCCATTTCAGTTAGCAGGTCTTTCCCTACTTTTCCTGAGACAAGACATTCAGCATTCATATGAAAGAAGTGAGAAAGTAGGTATCTATCCCAGAGGAAACAAAGGAATGGGGTGAAAATTCACTTCCACATTATTTTAATACACTGTAGGAGGTTCCTGCAGCCATGAGAAAAAACAAAGTTCTATCAGCAAACATTGGTGATCACTCTATGCTCAGCCCCATATGTGGTAACCTGTCAGTTAGGGACCGCCTATGGCCTTGAACCACTTCATTCAAGAGCCATAACAAAAGCAGAACTTTGTTTGTGCTCTTTTTGGCCCACAGGACAGGTAATCCCCCAAAGACCTGGCTTCCCACAAGTAGGGCATGATGTCTTTGGGGAATTTATTACAGGTTAAGCTCTCCTGTTTCTAATGGCCAAGTATTGAACACCAACAACAGGCATGTGAAGACTGTCCAACTGAATATCTCATGGGGCCCTTGGGCTGTATTAGGCTTCCAGGAGTTGGCCCTGCCAATCTTCTTCTTATATTTTTCATTTCATAGAACTTTTTGCTCTTCCTCTTTATCTCTATCATAAAAACAAACAAACAAACAAACAAACAAACAAACAAAAAAAGACCTGAGATAGTCATTAAGAGGAAATTGTTAATGGAAACTCTTGATCTCATTGTTTATTTTTATAACTGTCTCCCAACACTTGGGGCAGTTGTGTGATCAATTTATTATCACTTAGGGTTAATTTTTTCCTCAAATGTTGGCGATCATAAAGGCATATTTAATTAGGGACTACCTTAGTTTCTCAAGGAAGGCTGTGGGTTTTCATTTGGTTCTTTATCTATGATAGTCACCTTGGTGTTGTTGAGTTTTGATGCTATTAAGCCTAAGGCCCTCAACCAACCAAACTATATGATACCCATTTCCAACTCTATTCCATCATTATATTTTCAGCTGGGGTATGCAATAATGACATCAAGGTTCCCCCTGCTTGGCATTTATAGTCACTTATAACTTGCAAGCATTCTGAAAAATGGTGGCTGCCTCAGTCACCACATACCTGGTAGTTTCTGTTAAAGTTTGCACCCATTGTTATCAAGAAACCTTGCCATGTCAGATCAGAGCTGTTGTATGGTCTTGCTGTACTAATCGGGGTCATGCACAGAGCTTCCTAAATCCTGTTTTTATCTTCCTTAGGTTGTCCGTCATTGGAAAAAGCACCCGAACCACAGTGTGGCAGTGTTCTGCAGTTGCTACTCGTTGCGAGAGACAACGATGGCATTGTTTTGGCTATTTTAATTGTTCCTGGTATGGAACAGCCATCTGAGGGCACTGAGACATACAGTAGCTGGCACAAGTCTACTTAGAACAATTTAAGCTTTTTTTTAATAATAAAGAATGCTTGTACCTACAGCACTTCACGCCATGTCTTTTCCCACCAGTAAAATGGTATTACAGTGGAATGTGTCATGTTCTGGACATTTCTCCCATGACTTAGCTCACAGTACAGCCGATCTGTCATATAGAAAAAGATTAGCCTCTTTGTCACTAGGGTTTGCAGATGAATTTATTATAATTCTTCAGGATGTATTCCAAAGGGTATTCTGCTGGAACTTACATCTGGTTCCCTATCTGGAAGAGAAGAAATGCCCTGAGAAGCAGGCATCTCTGAATTTATTCAAAATTATGAAAGATGAGGTATCCCAGGTGGGGAACTTTCTTTTCCTTAGATTTTGGGGTGCTGTAATTATACCAGACGACTTAGTGCAGATGGCCTTTCCAAGTCCCTATCTGTGAAATGCCATCTCTCTTTCATAGACCATTTAGTGAATTTCTATCCTCCTTATGAAAAATAAAATGGAAGGTCCTAAAGTTGATGAAACCAGATAGATGGAAAGGCTATTGTGTTCACGAAGGAATTCAAAGGACTTTCAACATCTTACAGACAAGGTGCTGTCCAGGAGGGGGGCGGGGGGGGTTGAGAATAATGATGTTCTCATTCAGAGAGGGAGTACACTTTGTTTCACCTTGCTCCTGAAGAATGTTCATCTGAGTCAAAGCACCAAGATACCATGATGGAATTTGGCTTCTCAGTTCTTGCATTATTGCAGGAAAGAGTTCAACTAGTACACAAGAAGCAGCAAAAATGAAAATGTTGTGAAAGGAAGCGTCTTAGTTTGGGTTTCTATTGCTGTGAGGAGACACCATGACCATGGCAATGCTTATAAAGAAAACATTTAATTGAGGTGGATCGCTTACAGTTTCAGAGATTCAGTCAATTATCATCATGGTGGGGAGCATGGCAGCATGCAGGCAGATGTGGTGCTGGAGCTAAGAGTCCTTACATCTTGACTCAGAGGCAACAGGAAGTTGACTGGCACACTGGACAGTATCCTGAGTATATGAAACCTCAAAGCCTGTCTCCACAGTGACACACTTCCTCCAACAAGGCCAAACCTACACTGTGGGGCGTTTACCCACCAACCCCACAGCTTCCCAGAGTTTTTCTTGAGTGTGAGCAGCAGGAAATATTAGATAGAAGGATTTATTGTGGAGAATCTTGCGGAGAGAAACAGATAGAAAATAAAGGATAGCCTCGAGAGGGCCTGGAACCTTTTCCAACGGCCCCGACTGTCTCTGCCCCAGGGTTTTTATAGAGACACCAAGGGGTGGAGCAAATGACCTCCTCCCCCAGCACAGCCAAGTGCAGACCATCTCAGACACCTGCACTCAGGCCCGTGGTCCTAATCATCCTCTATGCGGACTTGCTGGGTAAAGCCACGAGGAACCCGAGAACGTGCTCCCACACTACACCAACAAGGCCACACTTCCTATGAGATTATGGGATTATGTGGGCCAATTGCATTCAAACCACCACAGGAGGACCAGTACACTCTTGTGTAAAAAACATGAATAAACATTCTTACCCGTCATAGTGGCACAGGACCTGCACAGTTTAAGCACACACCCATATCTTCAATTTGATAGGGTCAGGATGGGATGGAGAGATGGCTCAGTGCTTAAAAGTGTTTGCTGTTCTCCCAAAGGACTCAAGTTCTGTTCCCAGCACCCACATCAGGTAGCTCACAACCATGTATAACTCCAGCTCCAGGGGATCCAATTTCCTCCTCTGGCATCTGAGGGCACCTGCACACACATGTTATTTCTGACACAAATATACATAAAAATTAAAATTTAATGTAAATGAAATTAGCAGGGCCACAGAATAGCTACAAAATATTACATCTAAACAGACATCTTTACCTAAATAGTCTCAGTGTCACAGAGCAGTTATAAAATGTGACATTCTTCTAGGGTCCTGAGTTTTAACCTCTTCTTGTCCCACTTCTCTTATCTGGCTAGCCACACTATCAAGTTTACACTCAAAAAGCAGAAAGCTGTAAAGAGTCCACTTTCTCTTCTTTTTCATTATAAGCCTGAGTAAGTACCATTAGCAATAGCCATGGCACAGCCTGAGTAGTGTGCTCTCTGGAAATTGCCACTCCCAATGAAATTTCTTTCTTTTTAATTCAGTCTTACTTAAACTTTCAAGACATGGACGGAATGCAACCCTACTCTTCCGAATATACCATGAATGGCCTTTAATCTGATTCCTGATTGCGCTCTGTTCCTTCCAAAACCATGTGAGCCAAGCCTTCATTTCCATATTCATTGTAATCTTCTGGTTCTCTACCAGAATGGACTATTAAGCTTATAGTACTCTTGTGTCTCACTAGCTTATAGGTCCACACTATTCCAAATTCCTCTTGCAAAGCAGTTCTAAAAGCCTATGGAACATATAATCAGGTAGCCACAGTCACAGCCCCACTTTTGGGTACCAATTTTTCCTTATTTGTTACTTGTCTGACTAAACATGTGACCATTTAATGGAGAATGGTTTGAAGACACAGTTCATCATGGTAAGGAAAGCATTTCAACAAGAGTGGTGCTCACTTGTGGCAGCAGAAACATATGGCAGACTGCCTTCTTAGATCTGGATAGATATGGAAATCAGATGAGATGGCAAGTGGGGTATTGCTATAAACCACTTCTTCTAGCTGGGCCACACCTCCCAAAGGTCTATAATGTCATAAAACAATGACACACACCAGAGGCCAGGTGTTCAAACACATGAACCTGTATAGGACACATCACATCCAAATCATCGATGTATGTATATATGTATGTATGTATGTATGTATGTATAGAGATTGATAGGTAGATAGATAGATAGATAGATAGATAGATAGATAGATAGATAGACCGACAAATTTGCTACACAGTCTAAACCAGTCTCAACATATGTAACTCAGGTAGGCATTTGTGGTGGTTTGAAAGAAAATGGCCTTGTTGGAGGAAGTGTGTCACTGTGGGGGCAGGCTTTGAGGTCTCTTTTGCTCAAGCTTCGCTCTTGTGACACACAGTTTACTTCCTGTTGCCTGCATATCAACATGTAGCAGCTTCTTCCCCAGCACCATGTCTGCCTGCATGCTGCCATGCTTCCCACCATGATGATAATGGACTAAACCTCTGAACTGTAAGCCATCCCTTAATAAATGTTTTCCTTTACTAGAGTTGCCGTGGTCATGGTGTCTCTTCACAGCAATAGAAACCCTAACTAAGACAGCATTGAACTCACAGTAATACTCCCATCTCATCTCCAAGAGAGGTTCAGTAACAATCTGTAAACATTTACTGTTACTAAGTCAGAGATCATGATTAAGGAGAGATTTCAAAAATGAAATATGGAAAAAATCCCAGACAGAAAAGTGAACTGACCCCTCCCAGAAGACCTAGCCCCTTTTATTTGATTATAGTTCTTTAAATTTAAAGAGAATATTTTATACTACATTTATTTGATGTTATTTTCTTCTCTTCATTTCATTTCTACTTAATTTTGATTATTTCATATTTTCTCTAGTATTTATTCTATTGCATGCTCTATTCCTTCCCCCATATCATATACATTATATAGACAAATACCATATGACACTAGAGATCTAGAACTTTTGTCTTTATTCGTTTATTTTTTGAAAGTTTAAATATATTTTGATCATATTCTTCCCTTCCCCAAACTCCTTTCAGATCTTCTCTCCCTTCCTAGCCATCTAACTTTAACTTCTTTCTCAAAAATCAAACAAAAGTCCAACACAACAACAAAACCTCCCAAAACAACAAAAAAACTACACCTTAAAAAAAGAAAAAAATTCCATCAAACTATAATCAAATAAAAATATCACACACACACACACACACACACACACACACACACACACACACACCTCAAATAACAACAACCGTGGAGTTCTATTGTATGTTGATCAATTTCTCCTGAACATGAGGCCTTTCCTGGAGTGGTTGATATACTTAGTGTCATACTCTATTGGAAAAAACAGATTTTCCCTCTCCCAGCAGGTATAAGCAACAGTTCAGTTGTGAATCTTTACCCTAATGGTTAGATTTTCACTCATTCATTTGTTAAAAATATAACAAAATAAATATAAAACAAAAGCTATCACATCGATAGTTGGACAAAAAGAACCAACAGAAGGAAAAGAGCCCAAGAACAGACATAAAAATCAGAGACCCACTTATTCACACATTCAAGAATCCCATACAAACACTAAACTGGAAGCCATAATATACACACAAAGGACCTGGTGCAGACCCATGCAGGCCCTGTGCATGCTGCTCTAGTCTCTGTGAGTTCATATGAACCTTGCTCATGTTGATCTAGAAGGCCTTGCTCTCCTGGTGTCCTCCATTACTTCTGGCTCTTACACTCTTTCTGCCTCCTCTTCCTTAGGGATGCCTGAGCTCTGAGGGACAAGATTTGATGGAGACAGCCCATTTAGGGCTGTGTGTTCCAAGGTCTGACATTCTCTTTGTAATGTCTGGCCGTGAGCTACTATATTTGTTCCTATCTGCTGCAGAAGTAATTTTCTCTGATGATAGTTGAACATGTACTGACCTATCAGTAAGTAGTATAGCAGAATATTATTAGGAGTCATTTTATCACTACATTTATTTTCTTTTTTTTTTAAAGAGAAGTATATTAAAAAAAATTGTTTTACCCTAGGTCACTGGTGTAAAAAAATGTTTCATGTTCTTGCTCACAAAAGTAGTGTTGAGTATGGGTTCCATCTCAGGGAGTGGGCCTTAATTCAAATCAGTAATTGGCTGGTTACTCCCACAGTCCTTGTGCCAGCATTGTCCTAACATATCTTTCAGGCAGCACACTATTGTAGGTAAAGGTTTTATGGCTGGCCTGATATTTACATTTCTCTTTTGAGAGCATGCAGAGAATATTTCTGTACCAATGATGCTGGAGTACAGGGGTGAAGGCTCCATGTAAGCACCAGCTCAACACCTCCATATTCAATGAGTTGTGTGGGTGTTGTCTTCAGCAATGGGGTCCTGCTGTCAGTTTGTAGAGAACAATCTATAGTTCTAGCAACAGCCTGGGTTGTTTGGGGATTCCTGTTTGTCCACCTTGGCCAACGACTCAATTGGATGTAAACCAACCCTGGTACTGGGAGCTTCATTTGGTGACAAGAGATGGCCAGTTGGGACTCTGTATCCCCCATTATTTGGTGATTTCATTTAGATCACCTTCATATAACTATATATTTTAGGAAGTTTCTACTGTATTAGGATTCCATACTACACCTCAAATGCCCCTCAATTTTAGCTGGCTTTTCCTGTATTCCCCCCACAACACCTTCATACCTCCCCCTCACAACTTGATCCTCCCATTCCAGATCCCACCCCAGCCATGCATAGCTATCTATTCTATTTCCCTTTCCTGATGGGATCTATTTGTTCTCTCTAGTCCTTTACTCTATAGGTACCCACTGTAGTTTTATGGATTGTAGCTTTGTTATCATAGTCTTCACAGCTAATATCTACATATAAGCAAATACATACATACCATATTTATCTTTCTGAGAGTATGATACATCACTCAGAATAATTTTCTAGCTCCATATATTTGCCTGAAAATTTCATGATGTAATTTTTTTCCAGTGGCTGAGTAATACTCTATTGTTTAGATTTACCACATTTTCTTTATCCATTCTTCTATTGAAGAACATCTAAGTTGTTTCTAATTTCTGGCTATTGTGCAGGGAGCAGAAATGAACATGGCTGAGCAAATGTCTCTGTGGTAGGATGGAAAATTCTTTGGGTATATGCCCAAGCGTGGTATAGCTGGGTCTTGAGGTAGATAGCTTCCCATTTCCTGAGGAACTGCCATCTGATTTCCATAATGGCTGTACAAGTTTGCACTCCCACCAGCAATGGAGGAGTGTTCCTCTTGCTCCACATCCTCACCAGCATGAGCTGTCATTTTCTCATTTTCTTGATCTTAGACATTCTGATGGGTGTAAGGTGAAATCTCAAAGTCGTTTCCATTTGCATTTCCATGGTAACTAAGGATGCTGAGCATTTTAAAAAGTGTTTCTCAGCCACTTGAGTTGCCTCTATTGAGAATTCTCTGTTTAGATCTGTACCCTATTTTTAATTGGGTTGTTTTATTGATATTGTTGTTTCTTGAGTTCTTCATATATTTGGGCTATTGACCCTCTGTCAGATGTGGGATTGGGAAAAGTCTTTTCCTGTAGGCTGCTGCTTTGTCCTATTGACAGTGTCCTTTGCTGTACAGAATCATCTCTGCTTCATGAGGTCCCATTTATTAGTTGTTGATCTTAGTGCCTGTGCTAACAGTGTTGTGCTCGGAAGTCTTCTGTGCCATTGAGTTCGAGGCTATTCCCAACTTTCTCTTGTATTGTGTTCTGTGTCTCTCTCCCTCTAGATATTTCTGGCCTCTTAATAAAAAATTAGATGGCCATGGATGTGTGGGTCTTCATTTCAATTTTATTGATCAATTTGTCTGTTTTGTGTCAATCCCAAGCTGTTTTTATTACTATAGCTTTACTGTACAACTCAAAATCAGGGATGGATATCCAGAAGTTCTTTTTATTATTTAGGATTGTTTTAACTGTCCTGGTTTTTTTTATGTTTCCATATTAAGCTGAAAATTGGTCTTTTAAGATTGGTGAAGAATTGTGTTGGAATTTTAATGGGGATTGCAATGAATATGTGGATTGCTTTTGATAAAACAATCATTTTACTATATTAATCCTATTGATCCATGAACATGGGAAATCGTGCTATTTTCTGATATCTTCTTCAATTTCTTTCTTCAAAGACTTGAAGTTTTTATCATATAAGTCTTCACTTGCTTGTTTAGAGTTACCCCAAGATATTTTATATTATTTAAGGGTTTTGAGAAAAGTGTTGTTTCCTGATTTTTCTCAGATCATTTGTCATTTGTACTGATTTCTGTGAGTTCATTTTATATTAAGCTACTTTGCTGAAAGTGTTTATGCACTGTAGGAGTCTCTGGTAGAACTTTTGGGGTTACTTATGTATACTATCATATCATCTGTGAATAGTGATAATTTGACTTCTTCCTTTCCAATTTGTATCCCCTTGATCTCCTTTAGTTGTCTTATTGCTCTAGTTAGAACTTCAAGTACTATATTGAATAGATATGGAGAGAGTGGACAACCTTGTCTTGTTCCCGATTTTAGTGGAAACACTTTGAATTTCTCTCCATTTAAGTTGATGTTGGCTATATGCTTGCAGTGAATTGCCTTTATTATATTTAGGAATATCCATTGAATCCCTAATCCCTCCAGGACTTTTATCATGGAGGTATGCTAGATTTTGTTAAAGGTCTTTTCTGTATCTAATGAGATGATGACGTGGTTTTTTCTTTCAGTTTGTTTATATAGTGGATTACATTTATTGATTCACATATGTTGATTTATATATGCATCTCTGAAATGAAGCCTACTTAATCATGGTGGATGATCTTTTTGATATGTCCTTGGATTTGGTTTGCAAGTATTTTATTGAGTATTTTTTGCATCTATGTTCATAAGGGAAATTGGTCTGTAATTCTCTTTCTTTGTTGGGTCTTTATGTGGTTTGGGTATCAGGGTAACTGAGGCCTAATAAAATGAATTGGGCAATGTCCTTTCTGTTTCTATTTTATAGAATGATTTAGGAGTATTGGCACTAATTTTTCTTTGAAAGTCTGATAAAATTCTATACGAAAACAAGTTTCCCCTGGGCTTTTTTCATTGGGAGACTTTTAATGACTGCTTCTATTTTATTAGGGGCTATAGGTCTGTTTAAATTGTTTATATGGTCTTGATTTAACTTTAGTAAATGATATGTATCAAGAAAATTATCCATTCCTTTTGGAGTTTCCAATTTGGTAGAGTACAGGTTTTTAAAGTATGTCCTCATGATTTTTTTTAAATTTCTTTGGTGTCTGTTGTTATGTCCCCCATTTCATTTCTAATTTTGTTAATTTGGATAGTCTCTCTCTGACTTTAGTTAATTTGGATAAGTGTTTGTCAATATCACTTTTTTTCAAATTATCAACTCTTTCTTTCATTGATTCTTTGTATTTTTTTGTTTGTTTTTGTTTTTGTTTCCGTTTGATTGAATTTAACCCTGAGCTTGATTATTTTTGCTGTGTAATCTTTTTGGGTGAGATTTCTTCTTTTTGTTCTAGATTTTTCAGTTGTGCTGTTAAGCTGTTAATATGAGATCTTTCCATTTTTTTTTTATGTAGGCACTTAGTGCTATGAACTGGCCTCTTAGAACAGCCTTCATCATGGCCCATAAATTTGCTATGTTGTGTATAAATTTTCATTCACTCCTAGAAATTCTTTAATTTCTGTCTTCATCCATTTTTTCATTCAGTAGAGAGTTGTTCAGTTTCCATGAGTTTGTAAGCTTTCTGTTGTTTCTGTTGTTGTTGATACACAGCTTTAATCTGTGCTGGTCAGATAGGATGCAGGGTGTTATTTCAATTTTCTTGTATCTGTTGAGACTTGCTTTGTGTCCAAGTACACAGTCAGTTTTGGAGAAAGTTCCATGAGGTGCTGAGAAGAAGGTATATTCTTTTGTGCTTGGGTGAAATGTTAATGTTCTGCAAATATCTGTTAGGTCCATTTGGCTTATAACATCTGCTAGCTATACCATTTCTCTGTCTAGTTTTTTCTGGAGGGCCTGTCTATTGGTAAGAGTGGAGTTTTGAAGTCTCCCACTATCTGTGTATGATGGTCAATATGCGGTTTAAGCTGTAGTTGTGTTTCTTTTACAAACTTGGTTGCCCTTGTGTTTGGGGCTGAGATATATGAGTTGCATTGTCTTCTTGGTGTATTTTTCCTTCTTCTGATTAGTTTTGCTTTGAAATCTATTTTGTCAGATATTAAAATGGCTATACCAACTTGCTTGCTTCTTAGGTCCATTTGCTTGGAATATGTTTTTCCAAACCTTTATCCTGAGCTAATGTCTACACTTGATGCTAAGGTGCACTTCTTGGATGTAGCAGAAGGATGGATCCATTTTTGCATCCATTCTGCTAGTCTGTATCTTTTTATTGGGGTATTGAGACCATTGATGTTGAGAGATATCAATGAGTAGTGTTGGTTGATTTCTGTTACTTTGTTGGTGTAGTGGTGATGGTGTTGGTGGTGACGGTGTGTGCATGTGTGTGTGTTCCCCTCCTTTTGACTTTGCTTGTCTGGGATTATTAATTTCCTCTGTTTTCTTGGATGTATTAACTTCTTTAGATTGGAATTTACTTACTAGTATCTTCTTTAGGGCTGCATTTATAAGTATATAGTATTTAGCTTTGCTTTTATCAAAGGATGTCTTATTCTCATCATCTATGGTAATTGAAAGTTTTATTGAGTACAGTACTCTCGGCTGGTATTTGTGGTCTCTTAGAGTCTGCATCACATCTGTCCAGGCTCCTTTGGCTTTAAAGTCTTCATTGAAAAGTCAGTTGTATGTAGAGTGAGTAGAAAATTTCTTAATAAGGAAAAATTGAAAAAAAAAGAATATAAGAACATAAAAAAGTCAGTTGTAATTCTAACAGCTCTGCCTTTATATGTTACTTGGTCTTTTCCCTTGCAGTTTTTAATATTCTTTGTTCTATATGTTTAGTGCTTTGATTATTATATGCCAAGGGGACTTTCTTTACTAGCCCTACCTATTTTGTGTTCTGTATGCTTCCTGTTCCTTTATAGGCATTTCCTTCTTTGGGTTAGGGAAATTTTCTTCTCTGACTTTAAAATATTTTCTGAGCTTTTAACTAGTGTTTCTTCTCCTTTCTCTATTCCTATTATTATTGGATTTCGTCTTGGATTTAATGCCCCACATTTCTTGGATGTTTTGTGCTGGAGTTTTTTTAGATTAACATTCTTTGGCTGAGGTATCCATTTCTTCTAATGTGTCTTCAGTGCCTGAGATTCTCTCTTCCATCTCTTACATTCTGTTGGTGAAGTTTGCCTCTGTGGTTCCTTTTCAGTTCCTATTTTTTTTCAGATTTCCCTCAGTCTGGGTTTTCTTAATTGATTCTATTTCCACTTTTCAGGTTTTGAATGGTTTTATTCATTTCATTTCACTGTTTATATTTTCATAGATTTCTTTTTTGTTTTAACTATGTTCAACTACATGAACTGACATTTATTTATTCTTGAGTGATGAGCATCTGCTTCTAGGCTTTACTTTTTTCTTATTAACATAATTTTTTATTGATTCTTTAGGAATTACACATCATGTATCCCAATCCCACTCATTTCCCAGTCCCTCTGTATCTACCCTTCACTCCCCCAAAGGAAAACTAAAAAAAGAGATAATAAAAATAAGCTAAAAATAAAAAATTAAAAATGCAAATAAGAATATTAATTTAAAAACAAAATAATAAACAAAAAACCCACTTTGCTGCACTGTCTTTCCTGTCTCTCCCTCACCTCTTCATTCGTCTTAGTGGCACTGGAGCTGCTGTGGATTATGCAGTACACCCTTTTGTCCAAATAGCTTTCCTTGCAAATGTTCATTGTGTAATGAGTTGTTGGTCAGGTTCAAGGCCTCTGACTTTGGTACACCATCCATACTGGACCCCACTGACATTCCTCTCTGATATCCTGCTGCTGCCCCAGTCATGGAGATCCTGTGGCTATGGTTTGCAGGACCTGCCCCTTCACTCACTCCAGCAGGTCACAGATGGGGCAGATGTTGGGGAGTGCCACTCAAAGCCTTGGAGGTATGTCTGGGTGGTAGTTGGGTTGTTCTGACTGTGCTGCTGGGACCACCCCCTTCAGAAGAGGGGCAGAGCCAGCTCTCTCATACACATAGTGAGGGGTGGAGCTAGCTTTTGTAAGTGCAGGGAACAGCTCTCCTATTAGAGGCAGGGCCAGCTCTGTTACCCCAGGGGTCAGCTCAGTGAGGCCTTCTTACTTCAACACATGGTTCAACACATGGTTCACGTGGGTCCCTGTGGTAACATGGGCAATGGACATCAACACAGACCCCAGCTATGGAAGGACCATAGACCCAGATATGGCCAGCAGCAGCAGCTTGAGTCTGGATGTCACCATGGCCATGTGTAGCAACATAGTCCTTTCAGATCAGCATGGGCCCAGCAGCAGCCTAGTCCCCGGACTCCAGCATGGCTCCAGGTAGCAACCCAGACCCCAGAGAGTCCCATGGCCTGGTAACAGGAGCCACAGACATCAACAGAGACCCTAGCTGCAATGGGGCCACAGACCCAGACATGGCCCCAGGCCACAGCTCTGGCTCAGATGTCAAAATGGCCCCAGGTGGCAGCACAGGCTACTAGCTCTGGCAGCAGCATGACCCTTAGACACCAAATTGGCCTCAGGTGTTGCCCTAGACACTGGGCATCTGCACTGCCTTCAGTGGTAATAGGAGCCACAGACATCAACACAGACTCTGGCTGCAGTAGAGCTGTGGTCCCACCCAGACATGACCCTCAGCAGCAGCTTGGGCCCAGAGAACACCATTACCAGGGGTGTCAGCACAAACCACTCAGGTAGGCATGGCCCTAGCAGCAGCACATCTCTTGGTGTCCAATATGGCCACAGCTGGTGGCCCAGAAGCCAGGCATTCTTGTGGCCTTTGGTGGCAATGCAAGCCATGGGCATCCACACATATCCCAGCTGTGATTGGATCACAGACCCAGACATGGTCTTTGGCAGCAGCCTCAGCTCAGAGGTCACCATGGCTCCAGGTGGCAGAGCAGACCACTCAGATTGGCATCATCCCAGCTGCATGGTAGCCATCAGACAGCAACATGGCCCCAGGTAAGGGCCCAGACCCTGGGCATCCACATGACCTTCGATGTTAACAGGCATCTTAGGTATCAATACAGACCTTGACAGGGCCTTCAGCTGCAGCTCAAGCCTGGATGTCTCAATGGCCCTGGGTGGCAGCTCAGGCCACTCAGATTGGGATGGTCTCCATGGTGGTATGGCCATCGGACACCAATAAGGCCACATGTGGCTGCCCAGACCCTGGGTATCCTCACAGCCTTCAGTGGTAACAGGAGCCATGAACATCAACAACAGACCATGGCTGTGGCAGGGCCACAGACTCAGACCTGGCCCTTGGTAGCAGCCGAGGACTGGATATCACCATGGCCCTGGGTGGCAAGGAGGCCTCCCACATGAGCCTGTTCCTCACTGCCTTTGCCTCTTCGGATTCCACAGAACATGAACAATTCTGCCTCTCTCTTCCATACACTACCATATATTTGCTCACCATAATGGTGCCTTACCAACCTGGTGTCTTACTGCTCCTGGCAGGCTCTGTGTGGACATGTGTCTCCATCTCTGCCTGCTCCTTTCATAGATGAGGGGTTTACTCATTTACTCTTTATGGGCCTCTATCATATGCATCAATGCATTTAAGGTCTTTTTCTTGTGCTTCAACTGTGTTGGAGTACTCAGCGCCTGCTGTGGAAGGATAGCTGGGCTCTAGTGGAGACATATTGCCCTGGCTGCTACTGTGTTTTTGGCATGTAGGCATCTGGGGTTGGGGAGATTGCAATTGTAGGTGTTGATGTCTGGTCTTTCCCGTTGAGTGGATGTTTTGTTCCTTGGTTTCTGTTTCCTTTCTGGTTCTCAGGAGAGTGTGGTGGCTGTGTGTTGCCTGGCAGAAAATTTTCTGTGGACTTAGTAAGGGTGGGGATCTGAGACTTAGGAATTGGAATGGGCTGGGATGGTAGAGGGGCTTCACATGTGGTGTTCCACTAGGATCTGCTTATTCACCTGGGAATGAGGTAGTGTGTGAGGAGAGGCCACAGACATGGGGATGAGACTGGGGGATTAATTTAGAGGAGCAGGGAGAGGCAGCAATGTGCAATTAGTTTATCTGCTCCCCTGCCCAGCCTGGCCTGTGGTTTCCTAGGGAGTACTTGCTGGACTTCTGTGGTAGGAAAAAGCAATGAGTTCTGGAAAGGAGTTTAGGATGGGAAGATCTGTGAGCGGTGAGGCTGGGGGGAGGCTGCTGCAGGTGTTTTGATGATGAGACTGGGGGATTGAACTTGGAGGAATAGAGAGAGAGGTGCAGGCAGTCCACCTGCTTCTCTAGATATCCAGATATTTCAGTCTCCTTCCCCTCTCATTTGCCCATTGTATTCCACTCAATTTTTCATCCCATATTTTCTTCAAGTCCATATTTTATTCTCTATTTCATTCCAGTTTCCACAAGTCTCCATTTTATATCATTCTGCATCGAATTTCAAATTCCATTTTCTTCTCTATAATATTTATCACCCCAAATATAATTTTGCTCAGTTTTCTATTATTTTCACTATTGATGCCCCTCCTTGGGGTCAATAAACACTGTCTCCCACTCTGTCAAAATGATTAAGACAATGGTTTCTAAGACAACTCTTTTTTTCATTATTTTTTTCTTGTTCTTTGATAATGTTCATACTGAATTTTGGTCATTTCCACACACATTCCCATTACCTTCTTTCCTCTTCCTCTCTCTTCCATTGAAATTCTTCTTCTTCCGAACAAGTCCTCTCCTACTTTGACTTTTGATTTTGTTTCATTTCTTTGTTAACTCATTGAGTTGTTTTCATCTGTGTGAGTTGGGGATCATTTACCAGAATATTGATGATTTATCAGTAGCTACATTATTAAAGAAAATGTCACCTCCTATCCCAGTACCAAGTGAAGGCCCTGCCACCCTCCATGTTGCCAGTGCCTGTGAAGGAAAAATCTATCCTACAGGGAAGCCTCAGTCTCCATGGCAACCTTAGATGTGTGGAGCCCAAGACTGACCGCCAAGCTAAGGTGAGGCAACTCTAGTAGGCTGACTTGTCTAATTCATATCTAGCACAGACTCAGATACCCAAACAAATCTTCCCAGGAAGCATCCTTGTTATTACCAAGTTGCACAATGACTTCATGACAACACCTGCTTGCTCATTAGTCATCACCTCAGCTACCATTTTCCCCAAAGTCTCAGTCTAGCAGCCACCATCTTCAGCTTTCTACAGAGTCACATCCATAGGGCCAGACCATGTCCTTCAGTACTGTCAATCTGCATGATGTCTTTATCTCTCCAAATGCACCCCAAAAGTCCCTGTTCTCTGCATTATTGTACCCAGGGCTCAAACTGCTCTCCAGCAGTGCCATGACTTTGTACCATGCCCTTGTTTATATAGCCTTAGCCTCATGCTACTCAGTCAAGGATAAGTGCCAAGTCCTTATCTCAGTAATAAATTGTTTTAACATTAATGTTATTAATTAATCTTTAATTATATCTGTAAAGTACTGCATAGTAAAAAAAAATATCATCAATGTTCTGTTGCCTTGCCACATGTTCAGGTTCTATCTCAGATCAATGGTAAGAAATTACAAATACCAATGCAGTTAGAGATCATCATTGAATTGTGGTGATCACACAATCCAATTATATATGCAATGGAACTACATAAAATGTCTCATAAAGAAACATTCACAGCATTATTATTGCTATTGGCCACCTTCTGGAAACCATTTGAATACCTCTCAATGGTAGAATGAATAAATACATTGCACTATTTATAGAAGCACACAAACATCCCCACATGGAAAACATCAGTAGGTTTCAAAATCAGGTTACTAAATAGATTAGTAGTCAAAACAGTTTATTTTTATTTTCTTTTTTGGCATTATTATTATTATTATTATTATTATTATTATTATTATTTGCAACAGCCCTGGATGTCCTGGAAACTCACTTTGTAGATCAGGCTGGCCTCGAACTCACAGAGATCCTCCTACCTCTGTCTCCCAAGTGCTGAGATTAAAGGCATGCACCACCATGCCTGGCTTGAGAATTTTTTTCTTGATTTTTTTCTATAATGTTTAAAAACAAGCAACATAAGCCTACAGTGATCTATGTCAGAAAAATGGTCAACTTCAAGGAGAATAAGCAGTTGGAAGTGTGCAAGTTGGAGATGCCAGTCACATTCTATTATAAATCATGGTCAAGGTGGTAGGTACATGAATATATTTGTTTTGTAAGCCTGGAAATGTATGTTTCTATGGTAAAGCATTATTAAGCTGCTTTCCTTTCAGATTTGTGCACTGTTTTCTTTGCATTTTCTTTCAGTGAAATAAATTTCAAGTGGAAAAATCGTATAAAACACTAGTTGACAGACTAGAAATACTCTTCAGACTCCAAATCATTTATTGCAAATTGCTAATGGAAAGTTGTATAAAGCCAATTATTTTTCCTACATCACTTACCTGAAATAAATGAACCAAATTGATCTGAGACTGTTTGTGCTCAGATCAAGATGTATCCATCTGGCAGGAACATTTTACATTTTCATGTAGAAAGGATGCACCGTTACATTAAGCATCTTTATTTCTAGACCATATTTTGGTTTCTCTGAAAGTATAGTGCATCAATTCCAAGATATTTGATCATTAGAATCTCAGAGAGGGACTGTGGAGAGCTGAAACTAAAGGACTTTTAAGAATTTCACAATACCCTCCTCCAAATAGTAAGTAAAAAGAACTGAGACTACAAGCATCATGTTTCCTAAGGGTGTTAGGCCCCAGCAGTTCTGTAATATGGTACTGACACTTCCCCTTTGACTTTCTGATACAATGGATAATCAAAATATTAAATCTTTCATAATATAACACCATCCATGCATGGAATAAACAATGATACAGAGTTCTTATATATTGCAGACACTTCTTATACATTCAAATGCCTACTTTGTTGTGTGTGAATGAATTTGTGAAAGCATGCTTATGTACACACAAGTCTGTGCCTGCTTTTTTTCTTGATCGTTCATGTGTTCTATCATCTAGATGTCAGTGTTAGAGCTCAGACAACCTTATTTAGTAAATAGGCATAATTTACACCTTTCTTCCAAGCTTTGAGGACATTGAAATAAGGTTCAGAAATTTGTAACCTCTGAAAAACTTGCCTGTTCTGATTGTTTCTCTGAAAATTTGTTTCCTACGTCTAGCTTAAAATGTAACATTTTCTGAGAATGCTGTGATTGTTCAAAAATACCCATTCCAGGATAGGTGGAGACTATATGAAATAATTTTGATATCAGACAGACTTGGGGTAGTAATTTAGTCTCTGTGGTGATCTGAATGAAAATGGCCCCCATAAGCTCTTAGGGAATGACACTATTGGAGGGTGTGGCCTTGTTGGAGGAAGTGTGGCACTGGGGGTGGGCTTTGGGGTTTCAGAAACCCAAGCCAGGCCCTGTGTCTCTCTTTATTGCTGTTGCCTGCAGATCCAGATGTAGAACTTTTAGCTACTTCTCCAGCACCATGCCGCCATGCTTCCTGCCATGATGATAATGGACCAAACTTCTGAAATGTAAGCCAGCCCCAAATAAATGATTTCTTTTATAAGAGTTGCTGTGGTCATGGTGTCTCTTCACAGCAACAGAACATTGACCAAGAGTGTCTCTTAATTTATATTAGGTTTAGTTTCTTCATGGATAAAATGAAATGCAGTCCCTTTTCTCTCTGTTTCTACCTCTCTCTCTCTCCCAAAGACTCAGTATCAGACAATGATCACATCCGCACCCAAAGCAAGTAATGTGATAAATAATATATGCCTATTAATAAATACAAATAATTATTATCAAGGAGTAAGAATTAATAACTGAGTAATTATTTATTTTGAAGCTTTTATATAATCTTACATTTATGATTAGAAATTTTAATGTATTATAGATGTGAAATTCCTGGACTATTATGATGTTTTTCACCTATTATTTAAATTCTCAAAAACCTGGTCTTTATATTACAAGTTAAAGAGATCAAATTCAATGAAAATGGAAATTACTGTATCCTGGAACCCCCTTCTGTTCCATTTGCACACTCTCTCCTGAATCTCTGAGATCAGTAGCTTCAGTTTTTGTTTTCTTTCTGTCCGGAGCATGAGTCATGCAGCCCACAGGGGTGTACTGATTAAGGTACATCACAAACATGGCCACAAATGAGAATTCTCATTCAGCTTTAATATGCTCAGAAACAAGAAAGCGGCAGTTCTGTCCTTAGAAACAATAAGATGCTCTATTTTGGGACACAGCAATGAGTAGAGGTTGGAGGCACATTAGAATCCTGGAATCTTAAACAGCTGCGATATCCAAAATGTCACAGTTGAGGTATTCACCAGAGAATACTGCTCAAACATGGCTTTAAGCCAACAGAAAGTCTTTATTATCTGTCCAGTGACTACACTGGGTGCTTGGGATCTCAGTGTAGCATTAATCCTTTAAGCACAAAACCATGTTGTGGGTTGACATACTTCAGTTAACAAGCACAGTTAGCCAGAAACAGAACTGTAGAAGCAAGTAAGGTTAGTACATTTTAAGACTTTCCCAGAACTATATGGATTTTGATGGATTGGGTCTTTGTTTCCATTTTGGCTGGTGGTGCTATCTACATGCTGAGTTTTACAGCCTGAATGGCACTTCCATCATGGAGTCAGTTGTGATAAGGTCTGGGAAACTACTAAGGTCTGGGGCCATGTTACAGTTTCCATCTTGGAGCAGAGGCCTCTGCATTCCTAAATGATAGGAAGACTGGGGTGGTGAATATGATGAGTGGCTTCAGGACACCCTGTGGTTTGCAGGCTATGAGGTCATGCTAATGCTCAAGATCTGCTCATTCACAGGGGACAGCCTCTCCTCCTGACATCTTGGTTTTTCTGGCCAATAGAAAGGAATCCTAGGTGTCAAATGCCCTCACTACCTTTTCCTGAATGAAGATTTACTTCATTTTGTAAACATTCTGTCATAGCCTAATCCTAAGCGGAGAATGGGTATTCTGCCCACTTTAGTCACCTCTAGTTGCCCTGCCTTGTCTGAGGAATAAACATTCAGAAGTCACACCTCAAGGTGTGACTTTCTCTAGCCAGGGAAAGGAAACAGAGCATGAGCGGAAGGTGACATCACCAGAGAAACACCTTTGAAGATCACAGCCCAGGACTATGGTCCCTCCTCCAGCCAGAGATTCAGTCATGTGTTTCTTAGTTGTTGCTGTCGTCTCCCCACACCAACCCCATGCAAAGAAAACTAGAGCTGATTGCAGCCTAAAGTAGTCCAAAATGAGAACTCTCTGCTTCAAATCCCTTGGGAAGAGCATACTCAGGAGAGGGAGATTGACACAAGGATTCTAGTGGAATCGTAAGCCTCCAGCTTACTGGTACAGCACCTGTCAAACACAGCCTTCCTCTTCATAACGTTAGCATGAATGTTCACGATACATCAGCATCCAATCAAATCTCATTTCTCAAAGGAAAGAGCCTCTTTTAGTACCAAAAAACAATGCCTGCCATAAATCACATACACATCAAGAAGGGGGAGTCAAAATATCATGGTTTCTCTCCTATGAGGAAACTTCATTTGATTATAGTTTTTTTTGGGGTGTGTGTGTGTGTGTGTGTGTGTGTGTGTGTGTGTGTGTGTGATGAAAGCAGAAGGGGGACTATTTGAGGGAAAAGGAGGAACAAGTGAGTGGAGGAGAGATGGGTTTGATATTGGGAGCAATTATGAATAAGATATTGTGAAGGCTCTTTTCGTTGTCGTCTTGAAAATATCAGGGATTAACTAAAAGCCCCAATCGGCTGGACACACCTGTGAGAGGTTTTGCTTAATTGAATCATTTGAAGTGGGAAGATCCACTTCTCATCCAGATCTTTGAGGTAGGAAGACGTTCCTTTAATCCAGATCTTTTAAACTAAGAAAACTCACCTATAATCTGGGCCATACCTTTTCCTGGAAGCCTATATAAGGTCATGGAAGAAGGAAGCTTCCTGCTTGCCCTCACCTTGCTAGGAAGTCCATTCCTTCACTGGCATTAGATCCTCCTTCTTCTGGAGTCCAGTGTGTACTGAAGACCAGCTGTGACATCCAGCCTGGTGGCCTGAGCAACAACTGAATGCTTGGTCCTTTTGTTCATAGGCAGACATTGTTGGACTAGCTGGACCACAGCCTCTAAGACATTCTAATAAATCCCGTTTTTCTATACATAAAGATTCATCCTATAAATTCTGTTACTCTAGCAAACTCTGACTAATGCATATTTTCTGATATATACGTATTTAAACATTATAATTATATCCATTATATTGTGCACTAACCAAAAACTTGATAGAGTCAGACACGGGAGTGCACACCTTTAATGCCAACAGTTGGGAGGCAGAGGCAGGTGCATCTCTGTGAGTTCAAGGCCACCTTGGTCTAGCTACTAAGTTTCAGTAAACCAGGTTTACATACTGAGATCCTGTCACAAAAGGAAAAAAAAACAAATAAAATGGAGAATAGGGTGTAGAAGCAAGTAGTAAATGAATTTCTGATATGACATAGATATTAGAACAGTCAAAGAGAGAATTTAAATAAATACTAATTATTACGCTAAGGGATGCCATGTAAAAGTAGACAGCATGCAAGAGCAGAGGGTAATGCTTGGAGATACATGAGAATTCCGAGAATAGTTAAAAGAAAATACTAAAAATCAAATGCAGTGTAAGAAATTACATGTATCTGTGAGAGGGCAATTAGTAGAATTAGATGGACATGCACAGGTTTGGTATATTTAAAATGGTGTTTCAGTCAAGGGAAATATCCCAAACTGAAATACTTATTGAAAAAAAGCACAGTGTTTCTGCAGTTCTCACATGCTCAGGTGTTCACTTTCATCCACATTCCCCTAACTGAGTGGGGATACGGTTCAGTGGTTCAGTGGTGGGTCTATTTGTAGCATGTGAGAAGCCCTATGTTACATGTCTAGAAACACACACACACACACACACACACACACACACACACACACACACACAAAACCTTGAAAAACTTTTGACAGAAAGAAAAAATAAAAAGAGTACATATACTACTAATAAATAAACATCATAGCTTCAATCATAATCAAACTGTGGAAATCAACAGTTAATGGGGAAATCTTGAATGAGTATTCCAGAACCTCAAGTAACCTCACTGATAGAGTAAGATGGGACAGAATTACAGCAGATTTCTTGTAGCAACTCATGTGAAAAAACAGAGGGGTGAATGATCTAAAGTATTCACTAAGAGAAAGACACACTTTCTAGAAATTCTATGTAGTCGTTAAGATTCTTTCATTAAGAAAGAAATAAAAACTTTCTCAGAGAAGTAAAGGTAAAGTCAATTTATCCATAGGAAAAATGTCCCAAAAGTATTGTTTTTAAAATCACAAAGAAAATAATCATGTTAAAAGTGTTGATTTTGTTATATACTTGCTATGGAAAACTATTATTTTAGAAGTAAAATTTAAAAGTTAACATTATAATAAAGATAACAGTAATAAATAAAAATCTTTTTTAAAAACGTACTTTTTTCATAAAGAAAGCAAGAGTCAGTAAAGGTACAAATGGAATTAAATGACATTGTTCTATAGTTGTTAGATTTAAGTGTTGCAAAATGTGACTAAGCAGAACAATGTGTGATTGTAGTTATATATACATATATATATATATATATATATATATATATATATATATATATGAGTGAAATGACTGTCAGGAACATAGGGAACACTATGTCATTAGATACAAGCACTAAATATTATTTAGTGTTGGATGGTGGGCTTAGGTCTAGGGAGACCAGGAAAATAGTTTGAAAAGCAATATAATGAATATAATTAATGTAGGTAGTGATCACATGAGGTTAATTAAAGCCAAAACAGCCTAAAATAAGAGGGGCACAAAGAAACAACAACAGCAAAGTAAATGGAATGAACAGAAAAAGTCGACAATAAATATGATTTATATAGTGTCTGTTATATAAAATTCTCTTTAAATGATAATTGTTTGATACTTCTTTACAGACATGGGTATTCAGAGTGACTTACAAAAGCTACATAAAATTTCTATGCAGGATATTCCTATTCACACTAAAATCAAAGACTAAAAAGGGGATAGAGAAAAGTTTACATTGCTGGTACTAATCCCCCCAAATGATACAGCAGCTATGTTCATTTCAAGTGAAGCAAACAGCAGAGCAAGGACAATGACCAAAACAAGCCATCACACAGAAACTAAGAGGTCAGTCCTCCAAGTGGCTATGACCTCATATGTTTGTCCCTAAGGACAAGTGTTGAAACAAGTAAGGAAAAATCTGGAAAGCATTGTGGAAATGTCCACAGTGGTAGTGGGAGATTTCAACATTCTTCTGCTACTAATTAATAAATCAAGGAAGCAGATAACCAGAAAAGTGACCGATAATCTGAAGGGCATCACCAGTCATCTTAATGTGCTTGATATTTACAGAATATACCATATCCAACTACAGTAAGATTCACTTCTCTCAAGGTAACAAGGACTGTTTACAATCAGAACTCGTCCTTGGACACTGGACACATAATAACAAACAACAAAATAGAAGCTATCTTAGTCACTGTTCTATTGCTGTGATAAAACTCTATGACCAAGGAAACCTATAAAAGAAAGCATTTAATTGGGCTTATGGTATTAGGGAGTAGAGTCCATGATGGCAGAGCAAAGGCATGGTGGAGGGAACTGCTGAAAGCTCACATCTTGACCTATAAGTAGGAGGCGGAGAGAGAGAAAATGGTGCCAGCTTTTTGAAACCTCAGAGCCCCCCAATGACAAACATCTTCCAATTAGGCTATACCTCCTAACACTTTCCAAACAGCTCTACAGACTGGGAGTCACGTACTCAAACACATGGCTTATGGGGGCTATTTTCATTCAGCAATCACAGAAACCATGCAAAAGATACTTCAAACGGAAATGTTAAGACATTATTAAGGATATCTAATATGAGAACAGAAAGCATGGTGTTTCAAAATAAACTGATCTCACACACACAGAGAGAGAGAGAGAGAGAGAGAGAGAGAGAGAGAGAGAGAGAGAGAGAGTTTTTACTAAATGGGATGAGGAACATGAATCTAAACATCAGACCCAATAATGCTAAAGACAAAAAGCTGCTGTATTCTACTGAAACAATCTGTTGCCACTGTGGAGGCAGGTTAGTAAATTGACACCTTTATACACACACACACACACACACACACACACACACGGGGGGGGGGGGGGATAAACGGATGGTAGATCCGGGGAGTGGTAGAATTTTCACCGCTGGTGTGAGGAATAATGAAATGACAGAGGCAAAACTTCTCTACATCATAATAGAATCTTACCAAAAAGATGGGCTTGAATGCATCTGAAGCTTGTTAGAGATACTCGTGTTGGCTTTTATTCAAATTTGTGACAATGTGTGTATATGGGTTAGTATGTATGTTCTATTCCTTGTTCTTTCTAGTCAGATGGACTCGTGAAGGCTGTACCAAGTAAGAAAAACACATCCACTGGACACTGCTTGATTGCCATGACCACCATTTTGTTGTTAAAGGAATCGAGCTGTGTGAAAGGCTTTCTGTCTTGTATGAAGCAGAAGGGAAAGTGATTAAAGGATTAGATTTTAACCTAAAATGAGTAAGTATTGAAAGTGGCCTCACCATGCTTTATATAGTTGAATGAAACCATAGACAAATAGAGAAGCAGTGATCCATCTTGTATGCAAAACAGTTTCAAAGAATTTGGGACAGAGAGATGGCTCAGCAGGTAAAAGTGCTTGCCACAAAAGCCTAGTGACCTGAGTTTGACCCCCCCAAATCCATGTGAAAAGCAAAATGGGGCCATAAACATCTGCAATAAGAAGGGAAGCAGAAACACAATAGTCAGGAAGGTCATGGGTCAGCTAGCCTGGAGTATCCAGCCTGTCAACGGAAACAATAAGAGAGATCCTGCTCTGGAAATAGGGTGAAAATAAAGAACTCACTTCTAAAAATGTGTCCTCTGACTTCCACATGTGTGCCATGGCACATGCATCCCCCCACACACACTTTTAAAAAAAATAACTTTTGCACATTCTTTCTCTTGAGGAAAGAATTTGTAACTATCTTCCATAGCAATGACGTGTGGTCCATTTCTTAAAGACTTCATTCCAAGTGTAACAGGCCCGGCAGCAATGAAGCTACTCTAAAGAGACATTTGTTTCTCTCAGTCTGACAGACTGTTGAAACAATGGACGAAAATGGGAGTTTCCCCAGGAATCTCATGCTGGGAGAAGGAAAAGGCCCTAGCCTGATGGGGAACTTGTCTCCCAGAAAGAAGCTGAACAGTTTTAAAAGCTGTTAGGTGACTTTACAGGATGAGACAGAAGTTCAGACAATGATGGGCCAGGGGTGGGAAGGCCCCAGACTGATTAATGTGCACATCCTTGGCCCTCTACTTTACTTTCCTTTTACTTCTAGACCCAGAAGATGGACCTGAGGGGCTTGCTAGCTCTCTTTGTCACTCTTCCCAATGTGGGACCTTAAATCAATCTGTTTTCCACTTTTACTTTGGCTCTTTTAATTAGCTTATGGAGGACAGGTGGCTGAACCTGACTCAGGGCACAAGTTATGACTCCCTTCCTCAAGTATCATAACACAGGAAAATAGTATTTAAATTGACAAAGAGTGGGCAAACCTGACAAATGCTACTTCATCCCTAGAATCAAGGTCAACTTTAGCAGTCAAAATCTATGTTGATATTACATACTCTTTAAGATGAGATATAAATGACTTTTTTATCACCTGGTGCCAGGGAAACTCCCAGGAATCCACAAGGATGACCCCAGCTAAGAATCCTAGCAATAGTGGAGAGGGTGCCTGAACTGGCCTTCTCCTGTAATCAGAGTGATGACTACTCTAATTGTCATCATAGAACCTTCATCTAGTAACTGATGGAAGCAGATACAGAAATCCACAGCCAAGCACTGGGCCAAGCTCTGGGAGTCATGTTAAAGAGAAGGAGAAGGGATCATATAAGCAAACCGAGGTCAAGATCATGATGGGGAAACCCACAGAGACAGCTGACCTGAGCTCGTGGAGCTCCTGGACTCTAGACTGACAGCTAGAGAGCCTGCATGGGATCGACCTAGACCCTCTGCATGTAGGTGACAGTTGTGTAGCTTGGTCTGTTTGTGGAACCCCCAGCAGTGGGACCAGAACCTGTCCATGATGCATGAATTGGCCTTCTGGAACCCATTCTCTGTGGTGGGATGCCTTGCTCAGCCTTGATGTAGTGGGGAGGAGCTTGGCCCCGCTTAAACTGGATATGCCATGCTTTGTTGACTACCATGGGAGGCCTGCCCCTTTCTGAATGGTGATGGAGTGGATTAGGGAAGGTAGATTCTGAATGGATTCTGAGTGGATTAGGGAGGGTAGAAGAGAGGTGGGGGAGGGAAGGGGAAGAGAGGAGGGGAAACTGTGGTTGTTATGTAAAATA
Organism: Peromyscus aztecus; assembly: GCA_902168405.1. Taxonomy (NCBI): domain Eukaryota; kingdom Metazoa; phylum Chordata; class Mammalia; order Rodentia; family Cricetidae; genus Peromyscus; species Peromyscus aztecus. The sequence goes on along the minus strand of CABHPQ010131306.1, from coordinate 16,907 downwards.
AATTTAAAAGTTAATAAAAATAAGTAAATGGCTTTTTATCTTTATGTTGTTTCTCTTCCAGTCAAATCACTGAAATCACAGAAAATACAAAAAATAATAGCAGCAGGAAATATTCTGTAGAATATCTTACCACTAACTTTCCATATTCTCTCCTGCATATACATGTATAAATGTATATGCATGTATATATATATAGATAGATACATATATCTGTATATATACGCACATATATATGTGTATTCTGAAATGTTCATAGCAAAGAAAAATTAAAATGGCATAAAGACTATGTGTAGAATGGAAATCTGGACAGGAAAAGGAACCCGGACAAACTGTTTCTTCTACCTTTGCCATCCGTCAGCATGGAAGACTTGGAGCCCCAGCACCACCATATGAACTCAGCAGACAGTACTGGAGAGATGTTCAGTGGTTAAGTGCACATGTTGCTCTTGCAGAATACCTGGGTTCAGTTCCCAGAACCCACCTGGTGGCTCACAACCATCTGTAACTCCAGTTCCAGGGGATCAGATGCTGCCTTCTGACCTCCGAGGGTAACAGGCCCACATGTGGTGAACATACACGCATGCAATAAAACACTCACACCCACATAAAGTAAGCAATTCCTTTAAAATAAAAAATAAACCAAACAAACAAAATAGCACAACAAAAGCTCTGAAAATTATATTTTCTAAAAATGGAGGCCAGGTTCTTCATGCTACACTTAAACACGGCAGGTAGCTTCTAAATTAAAACATTAACTAGGAGGAGAAAGTCCTAACATGTTAACTAAAATATCTGCCATAAATCAATCAGAAGGAAAATTACAGTTCAAATGAGATGAGACAATCAAATTGTGTCGAGAGATATGAATCAGATTTTGCAATTATCTGACAAACATCTGAGAGCAACCTTCATAAACATGCTTCATTTAGCAATTACAAGCAATCTATAACCAGACAAAATAAGAAATCTCAGCAATAAAATAGATTTTATTTAAAAAGAAATTAATGAAGCATTGCTGTATGGGCCCAAGAGCAGAATTGAGACAACAGAGCACAGTTGAAGGCTGGTCAATAGCATTTAAACCCTTGTGAGCAAGAGAGAAATAGAGAATTGAACAATGAAGAGTAATGAAAACTGGACATCGGTGGACTGTGATAAGTCACCTGTGTATGTCGTAAATCCTAGAGCAACCACTGATACATTTTACAAAATAAAACACTCATAGTCAAAGTGAAAACTCAGAAGTTTTCAAATAAACCACAGAAAGACACAAAAGCAAGAAGAGATGGATTTAACACAGAGGAAAGAATACTAATAAGTTTGTGGGATTAAACACTACCAAAATAATAATTATATGAGCAATATAATTAATTTAAAAGGTAGATATTGGAAAGCTCAGCAAAAATGTATCCTCATGTGGTGATATATTGTGTACCATAATAAAATTTGCCTGAAGATCAGAGAACAGAACAAGTCACTAGATTAAACATAGATGCCAGGCAGTAGTGGCACACACCTTTAATCCTAGCACTTGGGAGGCCGAGATCTGTCTGGATCTCTGTGAGTTCAAAGCCACCCTGGACTACATTAGATTGATCCAGTCTAGGAGAGAAACAGAGCCAGGCAGTGGTGGCACAAACCTTTAATCCCAGTACTTGGGAATGCCTTTAATCTCAGCACTTGAGGTCTCATGCCTTTGCTTGGGAAACACACACGCCTTTAATCTCAGCACTAAGAAGGAAGTGAAGGCTGGGTGGAGCAAGGTATATAAGGCGTGAGGAGACAGGAACTGAAGTCTTTTCAGGCTGAAGAGTCCTAGAAGTGAGAGGTGGCTGTGGCTTGTTCCTTTGTCTCTCTGATCTTTCAGCATTTACCCCAATAGCTGGCTCCGGGCTTTTTATTATAAGACCTATTAGATTTCATGCAACATACCAACTTTATAGAATAAAATAAAAAATAATAGGAAAAAGAATCTCATCATATGAACATTAATGTAAAAGATGTACTACACTTTATACGGTCATGGTGCTTCTGTGGATGCTTGTGTATGGATATCAGAGGACAACTTGTGAAAGTCTGCTCTCTCCTTCCACTGTGGGTTCTAGGACTGGAACTCAGGTAGTCAGGTTTTCACAGCAAATGCCTTCACTGGCTGAGCTGTCTCCTTGGCCCTTATTACATTTTTATTTACTTAGTTCTTTTGCATGTGTGTCTGGGTATGGGTGCCTGCAGGGCACTATGTGCATATGACAGTCACAGGACTACTTGTAGAAATTAGTTCTCTCTTCCCACCTTGTAGGTCCTGAGCCATCGAACTCAGGTTGCTAGACTTGGCAGCAGGCTCCTTTATTCAATGAGCCATTTCATGAGCCTGTGAATATTAATTTTGAAATAATAGGAAGCACATTAATATTAAAATGCCCTTAATTAGAATGAAAACTATTAGTGGCAGAAAGAAAGTATAACCAAAAATGAATCTATCTTGCAGAAAGATTTAGGAGTTTTCCTGGCTCCCCCCATTCACTTTTTCCAATTGGTACACCCAGGTGCCCCCTTGGTTCTCTGAGCTTTCAGCTCTTGCCCATACCACACTGTTTCGGTTATTGCATTTCTGCATAACTGACCCTAGATAAGTATGAGTTCTTTGGAGACACTAATAATTTTACATGGGGGTGACTGCTTTTTGGGAGCATAGACAGCTTTGATAGACTATTTTGATAGGCCATTAGGAAGGGTCTCTACATCATTTAATAAGCAGCCAGTCATACTAGTACAGACCTGGAGCCTTCTCAGCATCTGCAAAGGAAATGAACAGTGGTGGGCATTGGATTAGCAAACTGAAGGTGCCATGGACAGAGTAAGGAACACATAGACAGCTCCAAGGCATGGGTGAAAGTGAATGGGGATCTTCCCATAGTCTGTGTAGTTATGGTGGTACTGGGCCCACATGCCCACACTGCTGTTTGTCCAAGTTAGTAGAGTTTGGAAGCCACATGGCAGGGAAGGAGCACCTGGAGGCCAGAAATGATCAGGAAAGGACCTGGAAGAAGCACTTATGGCAGATGATCCAGGAGACAGAACCTAAAGATCCGCTGCTGTCATTACTACTGAGGAAGACCTTGGTATCAGTGTCCAACCCACATCTCCCCTTACCTAGATCTAGAGCTCAGCGAGAGTGATAGGAGAGGCACGTATTGCTCTTGTGGAGGACCAGGGTCCAGTTCCTATCATACACATGGTGACATACAGCCACCTATAACTCCAGTCCCAGGGCATCTGACACACGCTTCTAAACTCCATGGGCACCAGGCACATATGTGCTTCACATACATGCATGCAACCAAAACACTCATACATGTAAGATGAAATGAATAATTTTTTAAAAATGTTAGGGAAACCTTCAAAAGGATTTTTTTTCATTTTTTAAAATTTTGTATTCTTGGGATCAAATTTCCTGCATCGTGAAGGGTAGGATAGTCAAGGGAACTGGACGAGAATGGAGACTACTCTTTGATGGTATTAAGCAGAGAGACACCTCCAAGGGTGTCAGGAGTAGAGACAGGTATTTGTTTCCATTCCAAGTCCTCGAGGAGCTATGACAGTTTGGGGCTCTCGATCCTATGATCACAAGCCAAGCATTCCTGTGTGTGTCTGAATATAGCAACAGAAGGATTTTCAAACACGGATTTGATTGCCCAGCTCTTCACAGCTTACTATTTCTCCAGCCAGTGTTTGAACCTATCACTACCATTGTCTCTGTCCGGGAACTAAATTCCACCTGATTGACATGTAAGTTCCTGCTAAGAGCATATCTGAGGTTATTGCTTGTACATCATGGAATAAGGTCTTTTTGCTAAGAGGCTCAAAAAAACAGTCCTTAGCTATTCAATTGCTAGGTTCCGAGGAGAGGCTTGCTTGTAAGAATGAGTTTCTTTTTTTCTGATCATCATCTAGGCAGAAAGTGAAAACAGGTGGGTGTTCGTTCTTTGTACTCCCAGGCACTAGTGAATGTCTTATTACCTGGGAAACTGAATCCACATTCTCAAGGCTAAGAGTGCTGCCTGTAAATTAACAAGGAGAATTTTAGAGCAGCTAAGAGTATGACAAAGCAGAAGTAAACAAAGCAGAGACACCGGAAATGGAGAGCGAGGCAGGACTCCTGAACGGGAGGCAGAGAAGCCATTGCCTCAGCCTAATGACTGTCCCTTGCTTCCCGGCAGTGGGGTCAGGCAGCACACTTCTGAACAGCCTTCAGCTTGTCCCCCATCCTGTCCATCTGTGTCGTCTTACTCTTGGCACTCTGGGCCCACGGAAATGGGCCCTGTATTTCACCCTACCAGAGATCAGCCCGATACTACCACCATGAGCCCAGAGGTGCCTGGCAGGGTTAGCATGCAAAAACAGTGGGCACTGGGACACTATGGACAACAGTCAGCCCTCCCCTGGAGCTCTGAGGCAGAGGTGGACCCATGATGAATTACCCATGGTTACTGTCAAATCTACGGAGAGAATGCTCTGTTCTAGAAACCTCACAACCAGGAATTCCAGCAAGACCATTTCATTAGGACTTCCCCAGTCACTCCTGCTAGATATTGTAAGCGCCTGATGTTTTGCTGTCTGACTGCTGTTTGCTATTTGCTCTTTTACTTAGATGACTCACTCAAGGGAAAGCACTCTTCTCCATCTGGGACTCTTAATTAGGAACTCTGTTTAATAGTGTTACCTAATTGGATGATGCTATCTGTTATTTGCTATTTGTTTTTTGACTTTTGCTTGCTATACTCTTAATAAACTTACTCATTCATAACCAAAAGAACAAACATCATAGATCAATCTCTAGATCAGTGGTTCTCAACCTGTGGGTTACAACCTCCTTGGCAAACCTCTATTTCCATTAATATTTACATTATGATTCATAGCAGCAGCAAAATTACAGTTATGACAGTTATGAAGTAGCAAGGAAAATAATTTTATGGTTGTGGGCCACCATAACAATGAAGAATTTTATTAAAGGGTCACAGAATTAGGAAGGCTGGGAACCACTGCTCTAGATAGAATCAGATCATTAGCTTGTCTGCGTGAAAGCTTGGTTGTTGGATAAATTTGGTATCAGAGTATTTGAAAAGATAGTTTTTGCAGTGGGAACAAAGGTCCTATAAGTTATTTTATTCAGGGTAAATAAAATGCCTTTTGATAACTACTGTTTCAAAGAATATCTGGTTGCTGAGTTCTATGGATCTGATGCTCCAAAAGCTCACCCTCACATTGATGAGAGAGACAAAGACCTTGTTTATAGATGTGGTGGTTTGAATAAGAAACCTTCCCAGAGGCTTGTGTATTGGACCACTTGGTTTCCCAGCTGGTAGTACTGTCTGGTAGGTTATGGAATGTCCCAGATGTGAAGCCCAGCTGGAGGAGTTACACTACCGGGGAAGACCTTGAACCTTGAGCTTTCCTTGTCTCACTACCAGTTTGCTCTATCTGTTTCCTATGTGTGCAGCAGAGGCATGATCTCTCAGCTCCCTGCTCCTGCACCCATGCCTTCTCTACCATGGTGGACATCTAGCCCTCTGGAACCATAAACTAAAATGAACTCTTCCTTAAGTTGCCCTTGGTCATGGTATTTCATCACAGCAACAGAAAAGTAACTAACAGAATAGGCATATATATGTGTGTTTGAAATAAGCATAAAGAAATCCAGCAGTGTAATTTAACCATCGATGCATGATTTGACTATATGGTAGAAGGATGGCTTTGTGACTGGAGCAGTGCTTATGTCTTGTCTGAATAACAAACCTCCACAAACTCAGTACATAAAAATAGCAAACATTTCCTTGAAGTATGAAATTTCAAAGTCAGGAATTTAGTAAGGACACAGCAGCTATGACCTGTTCCCCATTCTTCCTGTGACCACAGTGGGACAAGCCTGACTGTCTGAGGGCTGGCTCCACTGAGGGGGCATTCACTAACATCCCCAGCAGGCCATATTGAAAGGACTGACGTCTGGCATTTCATGCTACTTCTGGTAGGCTGCACAGCAGTCAGGCTCCACACTCGATGACTCAGGCTCTGAGGAGCATTTTTTGTAAACAAGGTAGATGTCACATCACTCTCTATGACCAACACACAGAGCTCACGTTGAGTCACTTCCTCCATCCTCTATTGATTAGGAGTTGAGTCATAAGCCCTTTCAGATTCAAGTGGGTAATTAAGCTGCATCTCTAGGCGGAGGAGGTGACACCTTGCATAACAGCATGAGACATGAAAGATAGTCCTGTGGACAATTTTAGAAAATGCAGTTTTGTACTGTGGCTTCCAGGTAGTTGGTTATGTGTCATTCAGTTTCGCTAAATGGTAGCCACACAACAGGGAACATTGGCATTGTTCACTGTTAACAAAAGCATATGTACAATTTATGCACAATTGAAACCATAATATAAAATATTTTTTATACTGGCTAATGTCTGGTGTGCAGCAAGACCAGAGGAAATGCATGCTGGAAGTACAGAGGAAATGTCATTTTCAGAAGGAAGCCATGTCAGGATCACTCCAGGAGTGACAATTTCTACATACATACACACAGTTCAGGGTAGAAGTCTAATTTGTGGACTTTAAGTATTTCTACTGCAGGAACACTGTGGTCAGAATTCTTATCTTTATAGTAATGTTCGGGCCTCAAATCCAGGTATACCAATGCCAGAAAGAAAAAGAGAAACTGCCTTTCTGAAGGCTCTCTTTCTGAGGGGCAGGAAATATTTTTCTTAAAACAGTTTGCTATAAATCTTACTTCCAATTTTCATCTTGTGAGTTTTAGGAAAATCTTGCTAAATACAGATGGTTTATATTCCATAGAAAAGGAATTTCAACTCTAGAGATTTTTTTATCTCTGACTACAACATGAGAAAAAGTTAATATTTTACATCCTAATCAAATGTGGTAAGTCATCAGTTTATCTAAGGCAATGACTTCTGAGACTGTAGACATAAAGTCAATGGAAGCGAGAGTTTATAGAATATATTACATAAGCATCCTGAGCAACATGGTTGCTCCTGCTTTCTCCAGTGAGGGAGCACTCCAGCAGAGTGGTGATGGGTTGCATGATGAAGGCATGGCAGAGTCCTGGGAAGTTTCATAAAAGGGCATTCTGCCACTGGAAAAACGAGGAAGAATCTGGACAACGTTGTGTTAAGTTAGCCAATTCAGGGACATACAAAGACAAATGCTTCATTCATGTTTTAACTTAAACGTGGTCTCTAACACAGTGGATCTCATGGAAGCAATGGTTTTATAGAAAGGTTGTTACCAGAGGGCTGGGTCAAGGCTTAGGGAATGTTGGACAGAAGACAGAATTTCAGTTACATGGCAGAAATAACTCCAAGAGACCTAATATTGTGACTACATTTAATAATACAATGTTTAATAATTTTGGAGAGGGGGTTCTGGAGTAAATGGCAGACTTTAAGCTGACTGCATATGTCACGGTTCATGTTGTTGGGATAACAAAGAGTAGTTTCTATTGCAGACAGAAAAAGTGGAAATCATAAGGCAAGGGTGATAGGTCATCTGGCATGGAAAAAGAAAGAAGGAAAACTCAGCAAAAGGAGGTAGCATCACAAGGCTCCTGCCACATGACTCAGGTAGAGGGAACAAAAACAGAAACTTCATCCATGAGGCAAGCCAGAAGCATGGCTAAAAAGGAATGAGGGGATTGTGTACAGGATGAGCCTATAGGTCTCAGGTACCAAAAATTCATTTGGGGGTTCAAATGAGACAGGTCAGCAGTGAAGAGTAGATATATTTTGACATGTCTCATATCTGGAGGACTGTGGCCATGTGACATCTTGAGCAGGAGCCTATAGCCTATGCCAAAGATTGAGCTACCCTGAAAGAATTGAGAACAAGGAACAACTCCAAGTCAGGGATCCTATAATCAACCAACCACAGTCTTTGGGTGGGAAATGGCCACAGGAAGGCAGAGATGGAGAGAGGTGGGATGGATTCTGAGACTTAGACAGATAATAAAGGGCTTCTTGGCTGGCAGCTCTACTCTTTGATGAGAAACAGGTTAACCACACCAGAGACTGACAACTCCAAGCTAGTGGTTTGGTATCATTAATGTTCTTCTCTTTGAGGGGTTCCATGTATTAAGGCCCCAAATGTGTACTGCTCACTAAAAAATAACCTTCAAAATAACATCAGAAGAGATAGCTGTCTCAACAAATATGCAAGTAATAACACAGAAACATGAAAAAACAAAGCTATACAACTCCTCCAAAAGATCATACATCTTCAATTATCAAATCTAAAGACACAAAATTTTAAAAATGACAGAGGAGGAATTCAAAACTTTACTTGTGAAACTTATCAATGACTTCAAAGATAATATGAACAAGCACATAAAATATATGAATAAGTTCAAAACACATTAAGAAGCAACTGGATACACACATAGAAAACAGATACCTTCTACCTACTATATCCAAAAATGAACTCAAAATGAAGGAAATACACAACTATATAGAGAAATGTGAGAAATAATTTACAAAAAAGAAGAAAACGTCTTTTTGTGTCACTGACTTAAGCAAAACCTTTTTTATGCTTGACGCCAAAGCACAAGGAACAGAAGCAGGACATCTGGACTGCAAAGCGAGGTCCTATGTGAAATATTTTTTAATAGAAGAAAGTAATATGGATTTATTGTGGCTAGTGGTAGAGTGCTTGCCCACCATTTATAAAAGTCTAGGACCGAACCCTAGGACCACAAATGAAAAAATATCAACAAAGAAACCTGAAAAAAAAAGATAAATACATAAGGCCCGTGAGATGGCCCAGCAACTAAAGGCAATCTGTGCCAAGCCTGACAACCTAAGTTTGATCTCTGAGACCCACATGATTGAAGAAAAGAACTGATTCCCACAAGTTGTTCTCTATCTTCACGCATGTACATGCCCCACAAAATAGATAAATAAATGTAATGGAAATAAAATTAATGCATTAAAAGCATGCTAAAAATGTCACCTACTTTTAGCTGCAACATCAGGATGGCTGTGCTGTGCTACAGTAGGACACATGGACACACACACACAAATACACACACACTCCTCTTCATAGTTGGCTATGACTATTCTCCACAATATTTGTATTTCAGGGTGAAGTTTCCATTTAAGATTTGTTCAGCTCTTAAAACTTTTGCTTTGAGGTAAAAAGAGATAACTTCATAAGCTTATTGGCAAGACCTAGGAGGAAATGTATCTGACATGTCAATAAGCCTTAGTGACATAGTGTTATGGATATTTAGAAGTTATTAGTTTGGACTGTCCATCCTATAGAACAAACTAAGTCACATAGACGTGTGAGTTCATCAGGTACGTGCACTGTGCCTCTGCTGAGAGTCACCTCAAGGGAGTGACAAGTCATTTTTGAATAGTAATGTAATTGCAATCCAATATTTATGAGTTATTTACTTTAAGTAGGTCTCAGAAACACACCACAGAATTGACTTTTGCTTCATAATCCAGTCAAAAGTTCCTTCTGTCAGATGCTGTGTGCGGAGTACTGACGTCACTCCCTTCAGCTCTAACAGTTTTTGTGTTCTCTCTTTTGTGGCTCTTGTTTTTGCTGTCAACATATTGATAACCTATAGGATTTCTTCATCTAACCCTTGTGCTTTTATGGAACCGTCCATCTATGCCTTTTTTTTCTTTGAAGAAAAAATCCAGTTTACCACAGGAACATAGGTAAGGAAATGGGAGTTTCTACCTTTTCCTCTATATCCCCACATCTACCCCAAAGGTTTCTTTTCTTAACTGTTTTGTGTAATGAGAATGTGTAACTCTGGGCTGTGGGTAACTAAATTCAGTCCTCAGAGGTCAGGTTTACAAGGTGGGACAAGCAGTAACATATCACTTTCTATGGGATTATCACATTATTGGATGCTGTCCTATAACACTGGATAAATACAAAGGGAATGGGTGATGCTGACTTTCTCAGAGTCTCTGGCAGAAACCAATTACAAGCTGGAAGGCCAATGTCAGGCAGATAAAAACAACCTGTCACTTTCTATTTGTATTAAAATAGCCGGGATTTTTGTTTCTTCTGGTTCTGGGGTTTTGCTTATTTTATTTTATTTTTTTTATTCCGGGCTACCAAAACTCTTGTTCTGCTTAGCATATAAGGAAAAGGACATTTTGATGGGTTTGCCTCAGTAAATCAAAACACAGGGGGAGGGGAAGGAAGAAAAGGAGGGAAGGAGTACAGGAGGGAGGGAGAAGGGAAAAAGGAGGGAGGGAGGGAGGGAAGGACAGAGAGAGAAAGAGAGAGAGGGGGGGGAGAGAAATGTCTGCCATATGTGATGGTACTTGCCTGTAGTGTCATTTATTAAGGACTCTGAGACAAGAGGATCACTTTAGCTCAGGACATGAAGAGTATAGAAAGAACAGCCAAAGAAAATGAAGACGAAAGAAAGACCATCGGAAAAGAAAGAAGGAGGGCTGGAGAGGTGGCTCAGCAGTTAAGAGCACTTGATGATCGCCAAAGGACCTGGGTTCAGGCCCCAGCAGCCACATGGAGACTCAAAAACACCTGTAACACCATTTCTAGAGCACCAGACATGTACACGGTACACAGACATACATACATGAATACATACAAAACACCCATACACATAAATTAAATTTTTTAACTTTCAAAAACATAAAAAAGAAGAAGGCCTGGAAGCAAGAAGTGTGGATTGGGGTGGAAAAGGGAAGGGGGTAAGTTATGTAATTATATGTTAAATTAAAGAATTTAAAAATGTATGGTGCAGCACGCCTTTCTGTATGTATGTTCATTTGAATGCATTAAACAAATATCTAATTCCTAAATAATAAGTCCCACAGGTGTCAGAAAAAAATTAAAAAGAACATAAAATTTTAAAAAGAAGGAATGAAGAGGGTGAGGAAGGTAAGGTAAATTCATATCTTTTATTATGGTAGCTCACCCACTTTTGACAGTGAGGAAAGTTTTGTGGATGCATTATTTCTGATTGCATTTTATTTTCCTATGAAGTAAACCCACAAACTGTTGCACTCCCTTTCCTTATACCAATAGACACAAGGAAACTGAAGCAGTCTCTGTATAAAGAAATGAGAAAGCACCCTTTTCTCAATGCTTACGGAAGAACAAGAAACTGTAGGAAGCCGTGGAAGGCACCCAAGAAAAGGAGGATGTTCTGAACATTCATATCATGGGGCCAACTTACTGAATTTTGCCTTAGTCTGTTGCTATAGCAAATAATGGCAAGCTGAGAGTTTGTGAAGGAAGTATGTTTATTTAGCTACCAGGATTATAAGCAGTTTTGGCCTAAGGGGAGAACCTCATAGTGACCAGCATCACACTGCCAGAAGCAAATGGCAGAAGAGATCACAATGTAAGACAAGCCAGAAGCTGGAATAAGGCTTGTCTTATCTTTCCACTACTCACTGTCAAAGGATCACCTGGAGTTGTATCAGCCCTGCATCAAGTCTCCTTTGAGAGAAGATTCCCCCAACAACTCAAACACCTTGTCAACCACTTAATATTCATGTTGGAAATCTGTCTTTCATCTGCTAATTCTTAGGGGAAAATCAAACAGAAACCAATAGCCTTTCAAAGGAGACTTAACAAATAACAGAAATTACTCAGATCAAAGCATAATTAGAATAGTCTAGAGAACAGTAATGACATATATTAAGCTGCAGAAGCTAGACAAAGTGTGATAGATATGACCAGCAGGTTTTTACACTGTCTTCATTTACCTGGTGATTTCTGTGACAAGAAATCTATTTTATTTTGAATTTTGCTCTGTATAGCATCGAACAGATTAATGTAAGATATCGAGGAAGAGGGCAGTTCTAACTCCTTTTTAGTGTGCTTTCTTATTGTAGGTAGGGACCATTATGAACACTAATGTGAGGAAGGATTTAATTAGAACTGAGTCATTTTTTGAAACTTTAGAAGTTTTAGTATTTCTGGATACCAATGTGCTGTATGCAGCTGTGCAACAATAGTTATAGTAAAATTGAATAACCTTTAAATTTGAAGCACATTTCAATTAATTTATGTGACAAAAGAAATATAAAATTAGCATAACAAAAGACAACCAAAAAGGTAAATATAATAAAATGTTTTAAAAGGTTTCTTACATTTTAATTTAAAAGCTATTAACTTATTCATCTCATTGTCTTTATTGAGACGACACTAGGATGATTAAGATATTTCTACTTGTATGTATTATAATCCAATCATGAAATAATCCCGAATACACAGTACCATTCTATTCTTCAGGCTGAATGAACTGAGGTCTGAGACAGATATTGGGAGCATGATGAATAATAGGATAGCTTTGGAACAGATTTATGAGGCAAAAGCCACAGTCACATCATGCCAAAGTCCCATAAGAAAACTGAAGAGGAAGCATAGACAGCCATCAGGGCAATCACCCCTCAAAAGTCTCTTTGGCTTGGCTTTGAACAATTCTGTTTTGATATCACTGACACAAGAATAAATACTTTGACTCACCCAGGTTCTGCGGTAAAATACTGAGGACACCTACCCATGATCCAGGACGGATCCTCATCTCCTAAATGTAGCTCTACTATCTATTTTTTGAGAACAGGGAGATTTGTTTGGAAACTTCCAAGGATTGTGTCCTTAGGAGATGTCCTTTATGAACTATGCAGTTTCTAATTGAAAGGATACACATCAGAAGCTGAATTGCTTCCACACAAACAACTTCCAGGGAGGATTTAAGGAGAGCTACTCTAATGATGAATTGCTAGAAAACTGACGAGAGAGAAAAACCAAGGCAATCGCCAAGAAGAGAGGGAAACCTAAGGAGAGAGGACATTAGATTCAGGGGAAGGGAATGCTCATTTTCTAGGAAGTATCTGCAGTATCAACATTTAATACTATCTTATAAAATCTTTATTTGACCATAATATAACATGTCATGACCATCATGACATGTGTTGCTAGAGTTTTCCTGCCTGGCCCACGGTCAGGACAAATCTCTTTCACCTGCCAGTCCCACAACCGCTCATACCCAACCAAGTAAACACAGAGACTTATATTGCTTACAAACTGTATGGCCGTGGCAGGCTTCTTGCTAACTGTCCTTATATCTTAAATTAATCCATTTCTATAAATCTATACCTTGCCACATGGCTCGTGGCTTACCGGCATCTTTACATGCTGCTTGTCCTGGTGGTGGCTGGCCGTGTCTCCTCCCACCTTCCTGTTCTTTTAATTCTCTCTGTTAGTCCCGCCTATACTTCCTGCCTAGCCACTGGCCAATCAGTGTTTTATTAGCAACACATTTGCCATACAGAACATCCCACAGCAGACATGCTATATGTTTACTGAGAAACAGATACATAGACAGCTGGAACATCCCCTCATCTGACATTCTGAAATCCAAAATGCTCCACAAGTCAAAAGCATACTTTCTGAGCATCCATAAAATCCCACAAGTGACAAAATCCACACCTGACCTCCTATGGCTGGCTGTAGTCCAAAGATAGGTACACTCAAAATGTCTAACGCCAACTTCAGAAACGTATGAAATATAAATGAACTTAATGTTTCGACCTATGCCCCTTCACCAACATATCTCATTATGTGTATGCAAATATTAGCAAATCTGAAAAAATAAGCCCAAACTGGAAATGCTTCTGGTCAGTGGCATTTCAAATAAGGGACACTTGCTTATATTTCCAGGCAAGCACTTTGCCATCACACTGTATCCACAGCCTCTTCAACTTGTGTTTGTAATAAAAAATTAAAATTAAAACTTTAATATTAAAATATCCAGGATGAAATTTGCCATGGGTCTCATCAGTTTTCCATATTTCACACTTGCAGAAATTCTTATTTCCACTAAACAGAAAGTGTTTTGAAGTGAGCACTGCCTGAACTAGAAACATTTCATGTCTAGAGGAGTAGACAGGGAGCCATCTTGTCCACAATTCCACTATCTGTTAGTTCACAGCCTGGCTAACCCTCAGTTCTGGGTTAAAGTGTCCTTTCCATTAGGTCTTAGAGTAAAACATGGCATTATTCTGACAATACTGTTTCCACCTACACAATATAAAAATCCCCTAGGACACAGCACCTCAATAATGTTCTTAGAACCATGGATTTCACAGAAATAGGACTTCTTTTGAGCTACAAGGCTTGGAGTCCATCTTTCTAACACTTCTCAGGTGCCAGAAAAGGAGACCCCAGCAAACAAGGAACGCTAGAAATGTGGAGTCCACAATAACTAAAAAACATTAGCCACCTACCTTGCTTCCTCTATTGCATGACCCTTGTCCTATCCTCTGCAGTTACAAGAACAGTTGGATAAAAATAAAGACCCCAGCTATGTCAAGAGCTGTGTTAAGATAACCACAGACGTGTGTAAACAAGCTTTTAAAACCCCTCTGTTAAGACTGTACAAACACCTTGTTATCACAAACTGTACTACTAGTTGTAAAATGCTATCACAAGTTGTAAATTCCTAGAATGTATGGTCACCCAGGACTTAACCTCAAATTGTAAAAAATCTTTTTTATATCATCTCTGACCTCCCTACTTGTGGCTTTTGCTTTAAAAAGGGACAACTCCTTCTGTTTGGGGTCACAGTGTCTGAGCCCAACCTGCCCATGGCCCTAACTAGTTAGAAGTTCTGGTACCCCGAGGTGATGGAATAAAGTTGCCTCTTGTTCATCTAACTTTGGTGGCCTGGCCCTCAATATTTGTGTGACTCCCAGACCCAAAAGAAGCATCTTCGCAGGACATTCTATGCGTTACCCAGTGGGAAGGTTTGGAAACCCGTTGCTGAGACTTCTGAATTGCCAAGACTTCTCAATGTTCCCTGAATCCTGGAACTTCTCGTGGACTATTCGTTTAACTAGGCAAAGATATGTTACATTCGTTTATGCTGCATTTGCTAAACTATGTAAAGATGTGTTGCATTTGCATTAATAAAATTAACCTGGGCTCAGACAGGTGGGCTTAGCAACTGGTTGACGGGAAGTAGCAGCGGGGAGCATAGCGTGGGTTTTTTTAGTTGGGACAGTGTGGAAGGGAGAGCTTCCAGGACGCCAGCTAAGGGAGAGTTAGCCAGTTGCTACTCTAACTCTCTGAGCTTGCGGGATTTCACCCTGGCCTTGGAATCTCGAGCTTTATTAGACTGATGGAGATTCAGTTAGAACTACCTTTAGCAGCAGCAACAGAGCCACTGTCTGGGGGAAGAGAATTCCCCCCAGGCTACAGCCTTAGTGCTTGGGCTGCTAGTAGTGTAAAGCGCAGCCCCTGTAACAAAGGAAAAACAGCAGAAACGCAATTCTGAAAAAATGGAGCTTTTCAGACTCTCCTATGGCCTAGAAATGGGGTGGCAAGGGTCTGCCTCAAAACCCAATACAACTCAGAATACGGTGGAGCTTTCATTTCAGAGCTTTCCCTTGGAGCTGGCAGCAGGAAAATATAGAGACCAAAAGCAATCTGTCATGAGAAACTGCCTCCTGATCACAGCCCACAGAGATTTCACTGATCTTAACAGTTAAGAAACAAGTATACCAGGGGTTCTTGTGTTTAATATTACTGGGGAAATTGAGGTTTCCTTTTTGGGTTCCTAGTCTGCTTAATAAAATGTATTTTAACAGACACAGAAGAAAGGTCAAGGGCAATTTGATTAGCGTCTGAGGGAAAGCAAAAGGGCAGACAAGTTGTAAATCTTCACAGGTGCCCGGAGAAGGGAGATGGGGATGAGAAAGAGAAAATGCCATTTGCAATAGAGGTCAGCAAGCAGCCACACGGTAGAGGAAAGCGGGGGAGGCAAGGCAGAGAAAGAATGCCCGGGGAGTCAGGAAGAGCAAGCTCGGGCTTTGGGTCAGTATCTGAAAGAAAAAGATAAAGAAGAAAAACAGGTTAGCTTCTCAGAAAAGAATGGGGCTCTGTGATAAACAAGGAGGCTCTGCAGAGCTGTGTGAACTTTTGCCGCAACATAGCATGAATGTCCTCACTCTCAGCCAGTTTCCAATAAAGTCCTTCCTTGTTTCCCTCTCAAACCTTGGGATTCCAGTCTTTGCTATAGCCTTTCGAACATTCTGATCTTCCACACTCCCACCAGAATATTTCGTTAAGGTCTGCATGTGGGGCTGGGGTTTAACTCAGTCTGGCATACACAAATAAAGTCCTGAGTTTCATTCCTAGCACCACATAAACCATGCACGGTGCTGCATGCCTGCAAAATCCTAGCACTCAGGAGGAAGAGGCGGGTGGATCAGAAGTTCAGTATAATTATGGCCTATAGTAAGTTCAAAGCCAGCCTGGGTGACATACGACTGCATCTCAGAAAACAGAAACAAAACCAACCAAAACCACGTACCACTCTGCTTATAGTATTCTACAGCTTCTCGAGCATGCAGCACCAAATTCTTCCACATCCCTCCTAGAAATCATGAAACCATTTTAAAAAGGCCTATGGACCACAAGGTCAAGTGTTGCAATGTCAGCTTTCTACATTAGTTACTTTTCTCATTGCCGTGACCAATATCTGACAAGGGACTAGGAGTCACTTAAGGGACGTTTTAGCTCACAATTGGAAAGGACAAGTCCTAATGGTGGTGAAGGTGAGGCAGCTAGAGTGGTTCTCAGACACGGCAGCAGGCGGGAAGCACAGGGAGATGAATGCCCGTGCTCAGCTTGCATTTTCCTTTGCCTGTTTTGATTCAGTTTAAGACCCCAGACTAGCTAGCTCTGTGCGCCTAAGCAAATTTTTTCACATCCATTCACCTTTTCCCTGATGTTGAAAACATGCCATTTAAATTTCATTCATTCATTTATTTATTATTTATGTATGTATTCTCTCTCTCTCTCTCTCTCTCTCTCTCTCTCTCTCTCTCTCT
>CABHPQ010131303.1:27493-52330 GCA_902168405.1 Peromyscus aztecus | reverse complement strand
ACACACACACACACACACACACACACACACACACACACACACACACACACATACACACACACACACTCTAAAACAAGCATCCCAGGGCTGAGGATGTACTCAGTTACTAGAGTGCTTGCCTTGCATACAAGGACCAACCTGGGTTGGTCCCCCAGAACTTTATAAACCAAGTGTAGTGATACACAGCTGTAATCTCAGCACTCAGGAAGAGAAGAATCAGAAGTTCAAAGTCATCCTCAGTTATTGGGTGACTTCACGGCAGCCTGTGCACATAAGATCTGTCTTTTAAAAAATAACAAACAAAACCAAAGAATTCAGGAGGTGAAGAGATGACTCAGACATTCAGAGGACCTGGGTTCAGTTCCTGGCACCCATATGGTAACTCACCATTGTCTTTAACTCTAGTCCCAGGGGATTCAACACCTTCTTTTGGCCTCTGAGGACACGGCACCCATGTAGTACACAGACATGCATGCAGACAAAACACCCATACACATAAACATAAAAGTTTTTAGTGTCAAAGACTCATCGACCTGTAACCAAAGACTTCCTAACAAAAACCTGTAACAATAAATCTTAAATGAACATTGAAATGTCCTACTTGCCTTTTCTGAATATGAAGAGTGTGGGTTTTTTTCTTTTCTTTTTAATATTTTTATTCATTTATTATGTATACAGTGTTCTGTTTGCTGGCCAGAAGAGGGCACCAGACTTCATTATAGATGGTTATGAGCCACCATGTGGATGCTGGGAATTGAACTCAGGACCTCTGTAAGAGCAGCCAGTGCTCTTAACCACTGAGTCAACTCTCCAGCCCTGAGTGTGTTTTTTTTCTAGCATGTAAATGTGCACAAATACTTGTTTTCTGAAGGAAGGTGTGGTGGTTTGAATAGCTATACCCCCACAGACTCAGGTGTTTAAATGCTTGGCCCACAGGGACTGGCACTATTAGGAGGTGTGGCCTTGTTGGAGGAAGTGTGTCACTGTGGGGGCAGGCTGTGAGGACTCATATACGCTCAAGTCACACCCAGTACTCAGTTTCCTTTTGCTGCCTGTGGATCAAGATGGAGGACTCTCAGCTCCTTCTCCAGCACCATGTCTGCCTGCATGCTGCTATGCTCCCTGCCATGACGATAATGGCCTGAACCTCTGAAGTGTAAGCCAACCCCAGTGAAATGTTTCTCCTTTGTAAGAGTTGCCGTGGTCCTGGTGTCTCTTCCTAGCGATAGAAACCCTAACTAACATAGGAGGTTTATATTCCTGCAATGAATCCAGTTCAGTTAGGATTTTCCCCTAATGCATCTGGTAGGATTCAGGTTGCCTCCAGTCTTTGGATGTTTTCCTTCTGTATCATTAGTGTACAATTGCCTTGGGGCTTTTTTCTTTTAAACCACCTCACCAGCATTCTGTTTCCCAGTAATTCCCATCTGATAACTTGAGCTGGGGAGTGACCTCCCCCTCCAAGTTTCTCCAGCAGTTTGTACAAAGTGAACATATTTATTCCTGGGTCATATGTCAGAATTCAATGGAGAAAATTTCAATAGTTCCTAGAGGGTGTGTGTGTGTGTGTGTGTGTGTGTGTGTGTGTGTGTGTGCATATGAATGCCGATGCCTTCTCAGAGGCCAGAATTGTTGGATCAATGACCGTGGAGCTGGAGTGACAGGCAATTGTGAGGCACCTGATGTGGGTGCTGGGAATTGAACTCTGGTCCTCTGTAAGAGCAGGATATGCTCCTAAGCACTGAGCCAGCACTCCAGCCCCTACTTTTTGTTGTTGTTTTAATTTTATCTCATTTTATTCTTTTTGTTTTAGATTTGAGGATCTTACCTTAAACTCCTGGGCTGTCCTGATGCTCTTCCCTCACCCTTCCAAGTAACTTTGACTACAGGTAAATGCTGTTGTGACTAGTGTTCTCTCTCTCTCTCTCTCTCTCTCTCTCTCTCTCTCTCTGCCTCTGTGTGGGTGTGCACATTTAGTCATTCTACTGAGTTAATTTTGTTGCTCCAAGACATTATGATACATCCTTCCTAAATGTGGCAGCATCTATCTCCCAAGAAAAAGAATGCTTTCCCGTGAAGCTCTGATGCAGTCATCACACGGACTACTTAACATGGTGACAGTCCAGTTGCCCCGTCTATGGTCACGGGAAACATTTTCTCATCATCTCAGTAATGCCCCTCATAGCAGCTTTCTAAAACTCCTCTTTCCAGTTCAAGGCCATGCGTTTGGCCTGACCACCGGCCTCTTCAGCATCCTCTAAGCTAGAGTGCTGCCCTTAACTTCTCTGCCTTGCAGCCCAGGGACCCCAGTGCAGATGCATTGTGATTGTTTTGCAGGGAGCCTCTCCTGGTGTTAGTGTGACTGCTCTATCAGGAGCAGGGTTATGTTCTCGCCAGGCTTCCTATGTGCAGAACATGCTCTCCTCCAGCCTGCCTGACACCAGGATTTTGCCTTGTGCCTGGTACTCTTAACTTTTACCATGTGGTCAGGGTGCATGGCCAGCTTACTCCATTGTGAAGGAACTGGGTTTCCCTCTGTATTTAGAAATGCATCAACTGCATTTTGCACAGATACTGTGTGAACATCCAGTTCTCTCATGATATCCTGTTGATTTCAATATCTGCATGATTTGTGCTAATTACTGTTTTGTGGCCATTGATATCCTAAACTGCCTTTGGCTCTGGTTTTCTTTTTCTTTTTAAATTGTATTTGTCTGTGTGTTTGTTTTGTTGTTGTCCTTTTAAGACAGAGTCTCATGTAGCCTAAGCTGGCCTCAAAGTTGCTCTGGAGCCCAGAAGAACCTTGACCTTTTGATCCCCTGCCCTCACCTCCCTGTTCGGAGACACAGGTGTGCTCTAACATGCCCACCCAGTTTGCCTGTTTTCTTCCCGCGTCTCACCAAACCCTTCACCAGTTTCGTTCTTTGTCAAAGCAACCAGCTTCTCCTTTCTTACTTTTTATTTGTTTGGTGACCCAGAGTTTCACAGCAATCCTCCTGCCTCAGCCTCCCCAGTTCTGGGGTTACAGGCAGGAGCCACCATTCCAGGCTTAAACACCAGCCAGCCAACACGTGCTCGAGTTCCTTTCTGTTTTGACCTTGTCTCCAGGCTCACTGATCGTACCTTCCTCCCTGCCTGCTTCCCTACGTGAGTTTCTGCTTTGGTTCTCTGCTCTCTCTTTCTTTTCTCTCTGTGTGGTATTGTAACAGGGCCCCAGACCTTAGAAGGCCCAGGGTCCTTAGCACACGTCCATGGTGGAAGAAGTGCCATTCAGGCTGTATACAAGTCAGCACGTGGACTGTACCACCTGCCAAAACTAAAACAAAGGCCTAATCCATCAAAGCCCGTAGTCCTGGCAAAGTCTCTAAATGTACCAACCTTGCTTTCTGGCATCTGTAGCTCTGCTTCTGGCTAACTTCTTCTTGTTAACTGAAGTATGTCTGCCCAGAACATGCTTTTTGTGCTTAAAAGCTCACCCTGAGAAAGGCTCAGGCCTACACTGGGATCCCAAACACCAAGTGTAATTGCCGACCAGCTAATAAAGACTTCCTATAGGCTTAAACCACGTCCAATTAGTCTTCCCTGGTGGACCCCCACAACATTTCTGGAGGTCCCACCCAGACCCCAGAGATCAGACCTCAGACACGGGGGCTCTCAGAGCCCCTTGAATGAGGAAGAGTGTGATGGTCAGGGGACTCTTAGGGGGTGTGCAACATGAGATGTTCCAGGTCCCCAGGATTCCCTTTGATCAATTGCTGCCTAAGGTTTCAGAGGGAGCTGACACCTCACCCCAAAAGGAAACAGATTAGAAAGTCACCTGGTCTTCCCCTCCAGAGGTGCGTCTGGTTAAGGAGACTTCTGTTTGGACTGGTAGGAGAGGTGGGACACAGCTGATGATCCAGTGTCTGGATCCATGTGGGGATCACTGGATCTCTGTCTGGTCAGGTGTGTGATTGTGTGGTGGCTGCCCCGGCTGTTCTCTGTTCTCTCTCTCTCTCTCTCTCTCTCTCTCTCTCTCTCTGTTTCTGACAGTTTTGTTTCCTTGTGTTGACCAGTGGCTTTCTCTGGTGTGAGACTCTCCCCTCACTCAGCCTCGGACCTGTGCCACCTCCTGCTGGGACCGGAAGTCAGGGATTTTTGAGCTCGTTTACAAATATCACCTGGCACCTTGCTGGAAGACACAGTGTCCTCAGAGAATCTAATCCAGAGAGTCCTAAGCTCCCTAAGGCTGCAACCCTTTAATACAGTTCCTCATGTTGTGGTGACCACCAACAATTATTTTCTTGCTCCTTCATAATTGCATTTTGCTACTGCTATGAATCATAATGTAAATATCTGTGTTTTCTGATGGTCATAGTACACCCTGTGAAAGGCCAAAGGGGTTGTGACCCGCAGGTTCAGATGTGCTGGTCTAATCCAAGATCTTGACACCTGCTGAGAGACAGGTGTCCATAAAATATTGTGTTGGTCATAATGGAATGTAAAGAATTTAATGAAGACTGTAAGAAGTTTGTGAATAAAGGAGCTAATGAACTAACTGAATAGATAGTGTCGAGTCCTGTTTGACCTGTTGAACGGTTCTGAAGAGGGGAGTGTGGAATTGGGAAATGACAGCTATGAAATATAGACGGAGATCAAGAAAAGGACAGAGACACAGGATAGCTTCAGGAGGGCTCTGGGACAATACCACAGACCCCTGAGTTTATTACTCACAGCCTTTATATACCCAAAGCAAGGGGCAGGGGCAAAAAGACTTCCGGCTTTCAAGAACATCATGGTTCAAGGTATAAAGTACAGTTAAGTGTAAACACCTCCTTAGTACTCAAGACATCTGGTGACCACTCCTTACAGCAAAGCATCCTGTAATTAGGCCTTGAAGTATAAGACACCTGGTAACCATGCCTTTGGCCAAAACATCCTATTATGCAGCCTTGCAGGGAAAACAAGCTTGGACACTCTGACCTTGAGCCAAGTTGAAAACAAGTCACAAGCTTGGCTCTATGTGGGCCTCACAAGACCATTTTTTTTTAAACTTTCTGTATTTATTCTTTGTGCCTTTTACACCATGCATCTTGATCCCATTCATCTCCCTATCCCTCTGTATCTGCCCTCTGCCCTTCAACTTCACCCTCAAAATAAAATAAAATGAAATGAAACTTAGGAGAAAATTAAAAAAATAGAGAGAGAAAAAAGAAAAATCGCACCGTGGAAGCTATAGTGTGATACAATATACCCTTTTGTCCATATATCTTTACTTGCAAGTGTCCACTGCAAAGAGTCATTGGTCTGGTTTGAGGCCTCTGGTTTCTGCTACACCATAGATCGATACTAGACCCTCCCTGGGGCTCCTGTTATTATTCCTAGCCTCTTCTGGAGTCAAATGACCATGCATTCACTCTCAATAGTGAGGCAAAATGCTTAGTCACTTCAGGGCCTTATGTCCTACATAATCCATGTGCAGCATGGTCATGTAATCTGTGAGAAGCGTGGTCACACTTCTATGTGCATGTGTGGTGTAACTACATAAGCCCATATGCGCATGCACGAGGTGACTTGTAAAAGACCCCACCCACTTCCCCTCCCTCTGCACGTTCCCCCTCCAGTAGGCCTACTCACGACTAGTCTTTCCCTTCCCTAATAAAAACTCTTGTAGTGGGTTCTGTTGTACCTTGTGTTCTTTCATGCCCAGTAGACAATGCTGACAAATAATATTGGTTCCATGACCAAACAGGCTCTCCCAGCGCACCCAAGCTAGGATCCTGAACCAAGGTTGCTTCATCTACAACTGCTCACTTTCCATTTGCCCAGCCACCAGATTGCATCACACAATACTGGCTACTTTGATTGGTGAGTTTTCCCTTTACTAGTCAGCTAAAACACTTCCCTGGACCCATGGACACAACTGTTGACCATCTGACATCCTTCTGGTGTCCTTGGGAGTGGGAGTACCTCTGTTCATGGTCTTTATAGGCTGCGGTTGGCCCCCGTCACTGACGGGCACCCTGGCCATTCCCCCCAACTGCAGTCTGAGGCCCTGTTTCTCTTCTCTCGGACCCTCATCCCCGGGCTACCACGCCCTTGCTCTTTGCTCAACGGAACACTGAGCGACTTGTGCCATTATTGATCCTCACTTAATCTCTGGGACACCTGAGATAATTATGGTCATTGGATCTCGTTTATTCTTTTATTTTTTCTTGTTCCTCTCTGCTGCAGCCATGGGAAATAAGACCTCCAATCCCAGAAGCCCCACATCTCCTCTGAGATGTCTTTTAGAAATCCTCAAACCTTTCAGTTTAATGCCCTACTTACAGACTTCTAAGCTTATCCGCCTCTGCACTAAAAAATGGTCTAAATATCCCTTAGATAACAATAAAAAATGACCACATAATGGCTCCTTGGACCCTGATATTTTACAGGAGTTATCTAACTTCTGTCAGCGAATGGGCAAATGGAAAGAGTTACCTTCTATCCAAGCCTTTTTCCATCTCAGCTCCAAACCCTCTCTCCTTGACTCCTACTCACCTGCCCCCATGCTCCTAGCTGTGTACCCCGAACCAGAGGAACCTCTCATCACCACTCTAGACCCTGCTAAAGAACCCCTGCCTTTCTGACCTCCCGTTCCTTTTCCTCCAGAAACTGTTCCTTTGGCTCCTCCAGCCCCTTCCTCCTCTCTGCTACTGGGCCTCTCCAACCACCTGACTCTGGCTTCTACCTTAACTCCTCCTGTCTCGTATTCTAGAGCTGCTAAGAAACCCCATCCCAGTCGAACCAACCCAGCAGTCATTCTCCTTTTGTGAGAGGTAGCCAGGGTGGATGGACTGGTTAAGGTACATGTCCCTTTCTCACTGGCAGAACTCTCTCAGATAGAAAAGAAACTGGGATCTTATACATCCAACTCACCTTTTTTATTAAATAATTCCAATATATCACCCAATCCTATAGTCTCACCTTTCATGATGTGTGTGTGTGTGTGTGTGTGTGTGTGTGTGTGTGTGTGTGTTTGTGTGTGTGTGTTCCTAACTAACAGCCTCCTTCCTGAGGAGTACAGGCTAGAGTACATGCAGAGGAGGGCTATCAGACTAATGCAGCACATCCTCCCAGAGCTGAGGCGGTCCCCAATTGGGACGCACCATGGGATTATAACACTCCAGGCAGCTCCCTAGTTAGGGATCAGTTTATGACCTACCTCCTAGCAGGTCTTCGTAAGGCTGCCCTCAAACCAGTAAACTATGAAAAGCTTCAAGACATGGTTCAGGACAAACAAGAAAAGCCGTCTCAATTTCTAGAACAACTTACAAAGGCCCTTTTACGGTATACTAATCTGGATCCTGAGAGCCCAGAGGGCAGACAGCTCCTTATGACTCATTTCTTTTCACACAGCTTCCCTGACATTAGGGCCAAACTTAAGCATCTGAAGAGAGGGACCCTGACCCCACAGGCAGAGGTCTTAGTGCTGGCTCTTAAGGTGTACCATGGGAGAGATGAGAAAGCCCATAAATAAAAATGCCAAATGCTGGCCAAGACCATCCAACTAGCTGCCTGAGGGCCCCCAGGTTCCTGTTTTAAATGTGGTCAAGAAGGCCATTAGGCTCATACTTGCCCTGCCCCATGTGGGCTGCCTGGACCATGTCCAAAGTGCTACCAAGAGGGACATTGGTCAGTTGACTGCCCCCGTGCACCTTGTAGTATGGGGACATCAAACACAGACCACCCTCCATCCTATCTCCTAGGCTTGGCCATGGATGATTGAAGGTGCCCAGGCTCTGACCCGACAACAGTCATCTCCCACAAGGAGCCTTGGGTAGCCATTACAGTATCAGGGCAATCCATTTCCTTCCTCGTGGACAACGGGGCCACTTACTCAGTCCTGATGGAGTTTTGGGGTCCCACCTCTTCTCATCTCCCTATGGTCAGGATAAGGGGACAGCCTTACTTATCTCATTAGACCCTACCACTTAATTGTACTTTCAGGGTTATCCCTCTTACCACACATTCTTGATCGTGCCAACCTGCCCTGTGCCCCTAAAGGGAAGAGATTTTTTTTAGCCAAGGTAGGAGCTTCTATTTCATTTGCTCCCCCCATTTGCCTGACCCCAGACTTGCCAGCAGCTCCTCTCCTCCTCCTCCTAGCTACCCACCCCACTAGCTCTAACATGCCATTTCCCTTGCCAGCATCACAGGTGGACCCCCAAGACTGGGACTCTCAAAACCCTTCTGTTGCTAGGCACCATTCCCCCATTGTTATTCAGTTATAGGACCCTATCTGGTACATCACCCAAGCTCAGTACTTTCTCTCACTCCAGAGCCTTAGGAGACTTAAACCTATCATCTCTGACCTCCTAAGAAAAAACTACTTCACCCAACCTCTTCTTTTAACACTTCTATACTTGCAGTTAAGAAGTCTAATGGAACCTACCACCTGGTTCAAGAACTCCAAGTCATTAATTTTGCAGTGGTCCCCCTCCATCCTGTGATTCCCCAATCCTTATACTCTCCTGTCCACTATCCCTTCAGGAACCTCCCATTTCTCAGTTCTAGATCTCAAGGATGTTTTCTTCTGTATTCCTCTCAGCCCTCAGTCTCAAAATATCTTCAGTTCCACCTGGACTGACCCTGACTCACCTGTCTACACAGCTAACCTGGGCTGTCTTGCCACAGGGATTCAGAGACAGCCCACGCCTATTTGATCAGGCTCTGGCCTCTGACCTGCTCTCTTTGTCCTCCCTTACTCTAAACTCATACAGTATGTAGATGACATTCTGCTCTGTAGCCTGTCCTTACAGGTTAGCCAAACTAACACCTCTGCTCCTAAATTTCTTATCCAGCCGAGGTTACAGAGTATCCCCTTCTAAAGTTCAGCTGTCCACTCCCCAAGTCACCTATTTGGGTCTATCCATTACTCCAACCCAGAAGGCTATTACTATAGATAGAAAGCATCTAATCCAGTCTCTTGTAGCCCCCTCTACTAAACAGGAGATTCTGTCCTTTCTAGGAATAACTGGCTTCTTGTGGTCCTGGGTTCCATCTTTTTCTCTCCTTGCTTGCCCCTTATATGAGGCAGCTCTGGGCTCCCCACACGAACCCCTCATTCACCCCATTATTAAACCTTTCCAGAATCTACAACAGACTCTTCTTAAGGCCCCAGCACTTTACCTCCCAGACCTAACTCATCCCTTCTCCCTCTATGTAACAGAAAGAGAGGAATATGCCCTTGGAACCCTAGGGCACCAGCTGGGACCCTCCTTTACATCTGTAGCATACCTGTCCAAAAAAAACCCCAAAAAAAAACAAAAACAAAAAAAACTAGACCTCACCTCTCAGGGAGGGCACCTTGCACGCATGCTTTAGCAGCTGCTGAGTTCCTTGTTCATGAATCAAAGAAACTAACCTTTGGGTCACCCACCACTATCTTCTCCCACCACAACCTGCCCCATCTCTTAACTTACAAAGGCTTACAAACTTTACCTCCTTCCTGAGTTCTTTCTCTCGAGGTGGCATTACTGGAATATGGCACACGTACTTTCCAGTCTTGTCCACCCCTTAATATTTCAAGCCTCCTCCCTCAACCTAATGCTGACTATTCTCCTCATTCCTGCACTGAAACCTTGGAGGAACTGTTACCTCACCCTTCACACACACAGGAGGGCACATTGCCTTAGGCCACTTATACCTGGACACAGATGGCATCTCCTTCTTACATGAAGGGACCCATCAAGTGGGCCATGACATAGTGTCAGATATGGAGATAATAGAGGCACAGGCATTACCCACACATACCACTAACCAACAGGCTGAGCTGATAGCTCTCACCCGTGCCTTCCAATTGGCACAGGGACAATCCCTAGATGTTTATACAGACTCCAAATGTGCTTTCCATATCCTCCTGTCCCACGCTGCTATCTGGAAAGAGCGTGGGCTCCTTACAGCAAAGGGAGGATTCATATCTAACTCAGACCAAATAATGGCCATGCTAAAAGCTTCCCACCTCTCCAAGGCTATAGGAAACATCCACTGCCAGTCTAATCAGACCAACAGCTCCATCATCTCTAAGGGAAATAACTAGGCCAACCAGGCAGTCAGGACAGCGGCCCTCCAGGGCCCAGACTCATCCCACCCACCACAGGGAATCTATACAGTATAACCCACATCCTCACAGTCACCCCCTAACACTCAGTAAGTTCTGTCTTATCTACACACCAGCTCTTTCACCCTAATAGTCAGGCTCTGTCTCAGTTTGTCAAAGCCCACCTATAACCTACCTCTGAGGACTTACAGTTCTTAAAACCTATTACTGCCTCTTGTAAAATTTGTCAAAAGTCAGACCCTAATTCCAAATATCAGAGCCAACCTTTGCCCACCCATCAGGCTAAGGGCTCCCTTCCAGGGACTGACTGGCAACTCAATTTTACCCATGTGCCCATCAGCAGATGAGTTAAATATCTTCTTGTGTTTGTAGATTCTTTCTCGAGCTTTCTTATAAACTTTCCCGCTTTCTTATAAATGGGCTCAGACAGGCTCTGACCTCCTTCTCCGGGAGATCATCCCCCGATTTGGAATCCCTGCCTCTCTCCAGTCTGATAATGGCCCGGAGTTTACCTCCCAGGTTTTCCAAACCCTATCTAAAGCTCTTAACGTCCCTTGGCATTTCCATATCCCTTACCATTTTCAATCCTTAGGGAAGGTAGATCAGACTGATGCTCTTTAAAAAAACATTCTTATTAAGATGTCACAGGAACTTCACCCTGACTGGGTAAATCTATAGCCTCTGGCTCTTTTCAGGCTCCAGGCTCTTCCCAAGCAACCCTTTTCAATCTCACTGTTTGAACTCATGTATGGGAGGCCGGTTCTAACCCCCAGCCTTCCATCCAAACTTTCACCTCTCCCTGACCACCTGCTCACCCCCCATCACCTCAGTTATCTTCTACGGAATTTTGCTGACCATTCCCTACCCCAGCCATGTGACAACCCCTGCCCACCTCCAATCAACATTTGGTATCAGGTCATTCTTTCCCCTCCAGGCTAGCACCCCTCACCCCTTTCTCCTAAATGTCAGGGACCCTTCAAGGTAATTCTTGTAACCCCCACAGCTGCTAAGCTGGAGGGCTTTCCCCCCTGGATTCATCTGGCTCACCTGAAGCCTTTTACCCCACCCCCACCTCAGGGTAATTGCTCCTCATACACAGTGATGCAAACAGGGCCCTGCTCTCTTAAGTTCCAGAGGACACCAATATCCCCTGCCATGTCCACAAAGCCAGAAGAATGAGGTTTCATCCCACAACCTTACTCAGTTCCATATATTTTTCTTCCTGATTCCTTCTCCAAGCTCTCCTGTCTCTACTGATCACATTCTGCTTCATCAGTTTCTCTATGTGTCTCTAATAACGTATTCAAATCTCCAATTAACTACTCAGCTGACTATCACAGGACCACCGCTGGAGGCACAAGGACCAGCAAATATACCCAGGCAGTAAGAAACAGTAAGACTCCAGAGGTATTCAAACCCCCAGACTCAAAAGGGTCTGGACTCTGCAAAAACAGACTTTAATATAACAGTTTATTACTAATAAATGCCCTGTGTCTCCTGGATGCTGAAATGATACCATGATAATGAAAGGAAATAGGTACCTTAAGGTTTGTCTCAGGTGAAGATAGGAAGCATAATTGATAATAATAGAAAAAAGAAAGCATGTTCCAGATTTCTCCCTCTCCCTCTCTTGCTATATGACTCCATAACTTTAGCACTAACCAAGAAAATTCTTATAGCAGAGTACTAAACACTATAATATCATTGCTACCAGCTCAGGATTTTAAATTCCCTTTGGTTGCTTCTTAATATGTCTAAAACTTGTCTCCTTCATAAACTTAAAAATTCTTCTGAGCTCCAGGGAGTCAGCTTAGACCCACCCGAACAGGTCAGATCCACTTCAGATAAGTATCATTCAAACTCTCCTGGTCCTGGGACCCCCCTCCCTCATCCTGGGACCCCTGGTGGACCGCCCCCATCTCATCTCCCCTTTCCTCCCAAAAGTACCAGGATCTGAGAAATTTTTTTTTTCTAAACTTCATCTTCTGCCTTGCTAGCACCTTGTCGGGTCCAAGCTGTCAGATCCAAACAGCACTGGACGATTCCACAAGGCTCAAAATAGCAGCAGAGACAACCAGTTACCTCAGAGGACTGTCTACCTCAGAAAAAGCCCCCTCCCCCGCCAATTAACGGATGCCCACCAAGTCAGCTAGAAGCAGTTCTGAGAGACGCAGCACCCATTCCCATTCACCCGCCACCCCTAACCCCTTACTTTTTATAATAACAAAAAGAGTGGAACGTTATTATTCCTAGTCACTTCTGGAGTCACATGACCGTGCATGCACTGTCAGCAGTCCGGCAAAATGCTTAGTCACTCCAGGGCCTCACGTCCTATGTAATCTGTGCACAGCATGGTTATATAACCTATGTGCGTGTGCATGCATGGAGTAGCTACAAAAGCCCATATGCACATGTGAGAGGTGACCTATAAAAGCAGACTCCACCTGCTCCCCCTTTCTCTCTGCATGTCCCCCTCCAGCAGTCCTACTTATGCCTATTCTTTCCCTTCCCTAATAAAAACTCGTACAGTGGGTTCTGTTGTACTTTGTGTTCTCTCACTCCTGGTAAACAACCGACAAATAAATAACAGCTCCTCTTGGATATCCTGTTGTTGCCCTGTGTCATGGAGATCCTGTAGCTTTAGATCTGCAGGACTGTCCCCTTCACGTGCTCCAGCAGATCATAGATGGGTTGGATGTTGGGGTGGGCCAACTCATAACCCTGGTTCTGGGCCTGGGTAGTTGCAGGGTTGGTCAGCCCACCAGCTCTTCCCTGTCCTCACCACCAGGGTGAGCACTCCAGAGTTGCCCTGGTTAGTTCACCCTATGCAGCAATGAGCAAGGGGAGGGGCCAGTTCTCTTGCTTTCATGCCCTCAGGGCTGGCGCTTATGTGCACACCAGCAGGGCCAGCTCTACTGTGTTGCAGGTGAAGTGCAGGACCTGCTCTCCTGAGTGCAGCAGTTTGTGAGAGGCAGGGACAGCTCTCCTGATCTTATGATCTTAGAGCCAGCTCTCCCAACTGCTACAGGTACTGAGGGGTGGGGATATATCTCTTCCTTGCCACCATATGGCAGATGAAGGTCAGGACCAAATCTCCCATGCTCATATTCTTGGGGCTGGCTCACCCATGCCCCTACCAACAGGGTCAGCTCTGTAGCTGGAGAGTTTCTCCAGTTATAAAATAATCACTCAGACTCTTATATTACTTATAAACTGAATGGCCACGGCAGGCTTCTTGCTAACTGTTCTTATATCTTAAATTAACCCATTTCCATAAATCTATACCTTGCCACGTGGCTTGTGGCTTACCGGTGTCTTACATCATGCTTCTCTTCACGGTGGCTGGCCGAGTCTCTCTGACTCCGCCTTCCTGTTCCCACAATTCTCCTTGTCTGCTTATCCTGCCTATCCTTCCTGCCTGGCTACTGGCCAATCAGCATTTTATTTGTCAATCAATCATAGCAACATATATTTACAGCATACAGGACATCCCACAGAACAGCTCTACTGTGCTGCCTAGGCAAGAGGCAGGGCCAGCTCCCCTGACTGCTGCAGGTGGCGGGGCGAGGGGAAGAGGGCATCTTTCCCTTGCCCTCACCACCACATGGCAGATGAAGGAGGTGGTGGAAGCGAAGTCACATCATACAACAGAACTCACGTGGGAGGTTTATTGGGGGAGGGGAGGGGGCACAGAAGTAGCCTCTGGGGGTGAGAGTAGAGGGGAGGGAGACAGAGAGGGAGGGAGACAGAGAGAGAGAGAGAGGAGGGGCTTGTCTTTTATAAGGGGATGTAGTACATGCGCACAGGGTGTGGCTGTAGCTGATGAGGTATCCTGACAAGAGCAGGCCAGTGCAAATGTCTGAATACTAACAGGTGGTACCAGCTACCCCACTTCACGCCCTTAGGGCTGGCTCACTCACGCCCCCACCAACAGGGCCTGCTCTCCCGAGATGCTGCAGCCAGTGGGGGGCAGGGACAACTCTCCCACTCATGACCTCAGGGCCAGCTCTTCCACCTGCCACAGGTGACAAGGTGTCAGAGGGAGTGCATCTTTCCCTCGCCCAAGCCATCATATGGCAGATGAGGGGTGGGACCAGATCTCCCATGCTTACATTCTCTGGGCCGGCTCACCTGTGCCTCTGTCTACAGAGTCAGCTCTATGGAGCTGCCCAAGTGAGGTGTAGGACCTGCTCTTCCAAGTGCTGCAGCTGGTAAGGGGCAGGGCCAGTTCTCCCTAGTGTTGAGGCCAGTGAGGGGTGGGGCCCACTCTGTGCAGTCCTATCCTATCTGCCTTCAGTGGTATTAGGAGCCGTGGACATCAACAACACAGACCACTGCTGCTGCAGGGCCATGGACCCAGACACAAGCCTTGGCAGCAGCCCAGGCCTGCACATCACCGTGGCCCTGGCTGGCAGCAAGCCACCCACCTCAGCCCACTCCTCACCTCCTTCACCTCTTCAGATCTGCCTCTGTCCACAGGACGGGAACCATTCTGTCTGTCTCTCTCCCACACCACACCATACACTTGCTCACCATAAAAGTGCCTGATCATGTTTTCTCCTCGGTGTCCAGGGCGCCCTGAACATGTGTGTAGGTCTCCTTGTCTGAATGGACAGTTCTTAAGAGATGCAAATGGTTGATATGAAAAAATGTTCAACATCCTTACCTCTCAGACAAATGTAAACTAAGTTGATTGGAGAGTTCATCTCACCCCTCTCAGAATGAATGGCTGATATAAGAAAACATTCTGGCAAGTATGTGTAGAAGAACACTTGTGCATTGTTGGTGGGAGTCAGCTGGTACAGCCACTATGGAAGTCAGCACAGAGTTTCCCTCAAAAAGCTCTGCTAAACCTAGAATTACCACATGAGCTAGCTATACCACTCCTTGATACAGACCCCAAAGATTCTAAGTCAACATACCCCAGAGACAATGGATCGATCGGTCGTTGTTGTTTGTTACTTGCTTTTTTGTTTTTACTTGTTGACTAGGGTCCTCCTATCTATCCCTGGCTGGCCTGGGTCTCACTATGTAGACCAGGCTGGCCTAGAACTTGTAGCAATCCTCCTGCTTCGGACTCCTGAGTGCTGAAATTACAGGTGTGTTTTACTACGCCAGCACACAAAATAGATTTTGTTTTGTTTTAAGACAGGGTCTCCTGTAGCCCAGGCTAGCCTTGGCTTTGCAATGACGTTGAACTTCCAATTCTTCTGTCTTTACCTCCCAAGTGATGAATCCTGGGCATGTGTCATTAGACTCAGCTTCACACACAAATTTTATTCAGCCATAAAAAGGAGTAAAATGGTGTCACTTGCAGGAAAACGGGTAGAATTGGGGATGCTTAGGCTAACTGAAGTAAGCCAGGGCCACAGAAGAACCTGTATTTAAATGTGTGTGCGTGTGTGTAGGACACGAAGTACAGAGAGGACTACTAGAGAAAATGAAAAGTTCCTGGGGTGGCAAGAGAGGGTAATGGCATATATATGTTGTAACGAAAACTGAAAACAGAAGGGATATTTTGGGAGAAGGGACCAGCAAAAGGAGGAGAAGGGGAATGAGGGAAGGCAGTAGTGTGGTTGTAAGACCACTGGACAATGATCTATATGAATGAAAATGTTACAACCAAAGCCATTTGTTTGTATGCCAAATGAAAATTTGTTAAAACCAAAGAATTATCATCTTAACCATTTTTCCATGTTCAGTAATGTTAAGTATATTCAGATTCTGTATCTAATCTCTAGAGTATCTTCATTTGAAAAATTAAAATTTATAACCATTAGGTCACTCCAACCAGGGAAGCAGGTCGGCTAACTGCAGACCTTTACCTCTCCCTCCTCTCATCCAAATCCAATCTCCAAACTTACCCTAAGCTCTGTAGCAGACCACCTGCTGTGGTCTCCTCTCCCCCTTACCCCCAGCTCCAGTGGACTACACAGATCTTCCCTTTCAACCTGCTTAGCCCACCCCCATCGCTTTATCCCAGCCCCCAACTCCAGCAGACATTCCCTGGGAACCCACCAGAGAAGCAAGTAGGCTGGTGAAGTAGGTAGACAAGCTTTAGATTTTCACTCTCCCTCCTCTCTTGCAAGTCAATCCCCCAGTCTCATCCCCAGCTCTGTAGCACACTGTTTTGTCTTCTCCTCATTCTCTGTCCCCATTCCCAGGGGACCAGGCATTTCCTGGTGGAAAACCCTGCTTTCCTCCCTCCTGGTCCCCTCAATCCCCTCCCATCAGTCCCCTCAATCAAATCCCATTCCTAAGTTTCAGATCCCAATACCTAGAACACATTCTACCTGGAACCCCCAGTGGCCACACCTATCAGGATCCCAGAAGAATTCCATACCAGGCAACACACAGCCAAAACACCATACTAACAACCAGAGAGGGCAACAGAAATCAAGGAAAAAAACACCCATCCATCGAAGTCACAACCAGAGATCAGCACCTACAATTACAATCTTCCCAAACACAGATGCCTAGATGCCAGCATAAAACACAATCAATGACAGTAGGACAAGAACCCAGCAACCCCGACTGTGGCAGGCCCTGAGAACTGCAACACAGCTGAAGTACAGGTTAAAGATCTTAAAACAGCTTTTATGAATATAATAGAAGTCCTTAAAGAGGATATAAATAAATCCCTTAAAGAAATCTATGAAAACACAAACAAACAATAGAAGGAAATGAATAAAACAGTCCAAGACCTGAAAGTAGAAATAAAATCAATCACGGTGACCCAAGCTGAGGGAAATCTGGAAATGAAAACTTTAGGAACTTGAACAGGAACTGTTAATCCCCCTGAATGAGAGTAAAGACCGTTACCCAAATTCTCTAGTCAAATTAAGCAAGCTTTATTCTGTTAGACAAGACTATCTCCCTAAAATGGGGCTTGGAAAAAAAATAGCCTCGAACACAGGAGAAGGTAGGGTTTATATTATTAAAAAAAAAAAAACCCTGCAAGACTAGGGGCTTTTCAAGGGTTGGGGATTTCCAGAGGAATTTTTCATTATGTAGGAACTTGGGTGAACACTTTACAATTATTTGACAAAACACCTTATCTTATCAGGGTATATTCAAGGTGTGAGTCAAACTCCATTAAGTGGGGAGCATGTTAAATTCCAGAAACAGGTCAAAGCAAACAGAAATGAACTTGTTCTGACCTTGTAAGAAAAAAGCTTTCATCCTTAAGATGGAGTTAGACCGGCTCATCAGAACCTCAGATGCAAGCCTGCTGTGGGATGTCTTTCTGTATGCTGTGAATATGTGTTGCTCTGATTGGTTGATAAATAAAGCTGTATTGGCCTATGGCAGGGCAGGATAAGGTTAGGAGGTACATTCAAACTAAAAACAAGATGAAGAAGGGTGGAGTCAGGGAGATGCCAGCCTGCCGCTGAAGGAGCAACAAGATGCCAGCATATTGGTAATGCCACGGCCACATGACAACACATAGATTAATAGAAATGGGTGGGGTTAAGTTATAAGAGCCAGCTAGCAAGAACTGTGACCCATAGGCTATATAATTTGCAATTAATATTAAGCTTTTTTTTTTGGTTTTTCGAGACAGGGTTTCTCTGTGTAGCTTTGTGCCTTTCCTGGGACTCACTTGGTAGCCCAAGCTGGCCTCGAACTCACAGAGATCCGCCTGGCTCTGCCTCCCGAGTGCTGGGATTAAAGGTGTGCGCCACCACCGCCCGGCAATATTAAGCTTTTGAATGATTATTTTATAAGCAACTGAGGGACCGTGGGGCCGGTTGGGACTGGAGAAACACAGGACCATGAGGCCAGATAGCACTGGAGAAACTTATGGCTACACAAGCCTCACCAACAGAATACAAAAGATGGAAGAGATAATCTCAGGCATTGAAGACACAATAGAAGAAATGGATATCTCAGTCAAAGAAAATGTTAAATCTATAAATGTCCTGGCACAAAACATCTTAAAGAAGGAGATGCCTATCAAGGTATAAGAAGCATACAAAACACCAAATAGACTGGCCTAGAAAAGAAATTCCCCTCAAGACATAATAATCAAAATACTAAATGTACAAAACAAAGAAAGAATATCAAAATCTACAAGGGAAAAAGACTGAGTGTCTTAGGGTTTCTGTCGCCGTGAAGAGATGTCATAACCATGGCAAGTTTTATAAAGGAAAACACTTTTTAAAAAAGATTTATTTATTTATTATATATACAGTATTCTG
This sequence comes from Peromyscus aztecus, assembly GCA_902168405.1. Taxonomy (NCBI): domain Eukaryota; kingdom Metazoa; phylum Chordata; class Mammalia; order Rodentia; family Cricetidae; genus Peromyscus; species Peromyscus aztecus. The sequence continues at coordinate 34,045 of CABHPQ010131303.1, read as the reverse complement.
CCTGACTGTATGCCTGCATGCCAGAAGAGGGCACCAGATCTCATTACAGAAGGTTGTGAACCACCACGTGGTTGCTGGGAATTGAACTCAGGACCTTTGGAAGAGCAGCTAGTGCTCTTAACCTCTGAACCATCTCTCTAGTTCAAAGGAAAACATTTAATTGGGGCTAGCTTACAGTTCAGAGATTCAGTCCATTATCATCATGGCAGGAAACATGGCAGCACGCAGGCAGGCATGCTGCTGGAGAGGTAGTTGAGAGTTCTACATCTGGATCTGCAGGCAGCAGGAAGTGACAAGGATACCCTGGCCAGGCTTGAGCTTCTGAGACCTCAAAGCCTATTCCCTAGTTACACACCTACTCCAACAAAGCCACACCTATTCCAACAAGGTTATGCCTCCTAATAGTGCCACTTTCTATGGGCCTATGGGGGCCATTTTTATTCAAATCACCACACCAAGTAACATATAAAAGCAGGCCTATTAAAATAACAACTGACTTCTCAATGGTGACTCCAAAAGCCAGAGGATCTGGACAGATGTTCTGCAAACTCTAAGAGACCACAGATGCCAGCCCAGACTAATAAAACCAGAAAAACTTACAGTCATAATAGATGGAGAAAGTAAGACATTCTTGAAAAGTTTCTGTACTCTGAAAAGCCTCTCCATTGATGCAGCAATCCAAATCAGACTGAATCAAACCAAATTAAGAAAAAAACCCAGGTTAATGGGTAAAACACTCCTAGATGATTTTTTGTCCCCCCCCCCCCCCCCCCCGAAAAGAGACGGGGAAGAGAGACCGAAAAACCACGTGTCTGTTTTGGGGAAGGGGAGGCAGATTAAATACCCTGTGGGAGTGATCTTGAGCATCTCTTGGGGAGGAGACATGTTTGGCAGGCTTTCTGAGATAAGGCAGGATTTGGGGAGAGAGAGATGGGGGAGGGGGATTGAGGTGGGGCTTCCACCAGAACATTCCAGACTCTTTGGGTATATGGATGCTGGGGTGGGGGTGGCGTTTGAGGTGGACCTTCCAGAAGAACATTGCTTCTGGGACTTCTGTCCCCCAAAGATCATGGAGAGACTTGGGATAGCAGCCTAGGTAGCTGGAAAAGCTGTCTCACTTCTGCTCACTCAGGTGAAAACTCATCCTTCTCAGATCTGATGGTATTTGATGACTAGGGTACTGTTGGATTACCAGTTTAACAGCTCTCCTCCGACCCCCAAGGCTACAAGCACCTCTGTGGCTCATTAATTAAGTTTCCTGTTAAAAAAGTACAGACAGGTGTACCTTGTTCATAGACTTCATAGTCCAGGATAAACAGGTTTCATACATAACTTCAGAGGTTCAGTGTTTCAGATTTCCTCTGGTTGTCTTCTAAAAATGTTCATGCCTTTTAACCCAAAGCCATAGTCTTTTGCTATGACACAAGATGTAAATCTATTTCAGCTGTCTTACAGATACCTGCAGGTTCCTGGGAAAAGAGCTCTGCTACTGTGTCAAGAAATCTGGCCTGATGGATACTATTATCAGTCTCCAGAGCCCCCATTTGATCCCACCCATTTTCAAGTGTATTTTGCAGTTCGGTCCTCCTGCCAGACACATGTGCCAAGGCCAACCCACAGGGGACCCTTCAGATATGCCAGCCCCTGCACCAGCTTTGAGGGCATCAACCTCAACTGGCAGCTTGATTTCACCCACATGCCCACTAATAGAAAGGCTCTGTTATCTCTTAACTCTTATTGACAACTTTACAGGATGGATGCATTCTCCACCTCCAAAGAAACAGTAGATGTGGTGGCTCAGGTACTCCTGAAGAACACATCATTCCTCAATTTGGTGTGCCATCACCCCAAGTTCCTGGGACATCAGTGCTGGTACCATCTTTCCAGGCTCAAGAGGGCACCTATTGTTAATGTTGTGAAAAGGTGGGTTTGGTCCAAGGTGCCCTAGGGCAAGTGAGACATGCCATGCAGTGCAAAGTTACTCACATGGCAGAAGCAACATCTATGTGGCAAGTTTTGTTATTAAAGGAAGAGGAGAGAGAGAGGGAGAGGGAGAGGGAGAGAGAGAGGGGAGAGAGGAGAGGGAGAGGGAGAGGGAGAGAGAGAGACAGAGAGAGACAGAGAGAGAGAGAGAAAGAGAGAACTCAAAGGGTTTTTTTCCTCTTAAGGGGCCTTTAATGTAATATGACATCAGAATGCTGGGTGGGTCCCAAGGGGCGGGTCAGAATACTAACAGTCCTCCATTTTGATTATTATAAAAAGGTGAATTATGGATAGCAAGTGGGGAGGATGAGGGCTCTGAATTCTCAAGACTGCTTCCTACTGATGAGGGGCAAAGTGAGGAGGGGAGAAGTTGGGAGTCACTTATGGCGGGAGGTGTGAGTGAAGAAGCATTCAGTTAGCTATCATCGTGGAGATCTCAGGTGTCTGTTCCTTGAGGGAGCTGAGAGGACAGGTTACAGCAGTGGTGTTCCAGGAGCTTGGAGGAACGGCACGCCAAATCAGGAGTATAGAAACCATCACCTCTGCTGCTTCTCTGGAGGTGGAAATGTCTCTGTTCATCCTGTAAAAAGTGTCAACGAATTAGGAGATAACAGAGTTTTCATGAGTGGGCATGTGGGTGAAGTTAACCTGTCAGTATTCGACTGGTTGGTATCCTTGGTTGCTGGTTGGCATCCTCAGAGCTGGCACAGGGGCTGGTGTATCTGGAGGACCCCTGTGGATTGGCCTTGGCACGAGTCTGGCAGGAGGAGGGAAACTGCAAAATATGCTGGAAAAGGGGCAGGGTCAAAATGGGCTCTGAGATGTCAGTTTTCATCAGACCAGATTTCTTGATGCAGTAGCAGAACTTTTCCCAGGAACCTGCAGGTGTCTGTAAGACAGGTGGAACAAATTTACATCTTGGTGTCATAGCAAAAGGCTTTGGATTAAAAGGTATGACTATTTCATGGCTTCAGCCCAATAAAACATATCTTTAAATGTATAACCAGAGGAAATTTACTAAATGGAAGTGGTTGGGTGAGTGAAGAAGGAGGGAGGATTCCCTAAACATTATCAGATCTGAGAAGGATATATAAGTGAACAGAAGTGAGACAGCTTTCCTATCTTCATATAAAGAAACCTTAAAGCTGTTTCTTTTATCCAATTCTCCAGGAGTTACTGAGAACAGTCTACAGTAAAAAATTACATTGAAATCTGCTCCATGAGTTTATCTGATGGGACAACAAGGTAAATGGGGTCTAGACCTAGTAGGAGCCCTAGGAGAGGGAGACCTGTGAATTTTATATGGAGAACTGGGAAGGCAGCTGGAGCAAAGCCTGGTCATCAAATGGAATCAGAGATTTGAGAAGGACAAATCATATCTGAGTGCAGACCAAGCAGCTTTCGAATCTATTAAAAATGACAGGGACCAGTCATTAAAATGTAATTTTAATCTTAGTAAAAGATGGCTGCCAGCCACTTGGCCATCTGCATCACAATGAGGTAACCAGCCAAGATGGAGGAGAGCCATGTGGTTGCTACTCAAAACATGTTTTTTTTTCCCCAAATACGTAAATCTAAGTTATAAGGAAGAGAGAAGGAAGAAAGTGGACAATTTTTCTTGGTTCCCCGACTGTCTGGCTGAAGAAATACTGAGGCTAGTCTCACATCCAGGAGGATGGTCAGAGGTGGGTAGCTGTGCCAGAGACCTGAACGGCAGTATTGAATGGAAGTCAAAGCTGCCAGTGAAAGAAAAAGCAGGCTTGTTAGAGGCGGGAGGGAGCAGATCTGCCACGGGTGGAGACAAGTAAGTGGACACCTTTAGCGGGCCCTGCCAAAGCACGCCGCCAAGCAAACACGCCAAATGCAGCAGTTAGCGGACAGGTTTGAGGGAGGAGGAAAGGAAAAGAGTGAAAGACCACATTAGAGTGGGGACAGGCCCTGATTGCTCACAGAAGTCACACATGTCCTGAAAAATCACGGTTCCCATGGATGAGAGGGGGAAAAGGAATCCCTACAGCCTGGAGCCGTGGGCATTTCCAGGGCTAGAGGAAGGCAGATCGAGGACCAAGCTGTCAAAGAAGTCCATCACCACACTCACCAGGGGTCAGGCTTAGCCTGACTAAGCCAGAGGAATCTCAGCACCTAGTACTAGGACTTTCAAGGAGGCTATGGAGAATTAAGCCCTGAGAGGGATCTCATCCATAGGAAAAGGCCAGGAATGGTGTCGCAAAAGCCAGAAGGGCCTAAAGGAACTGTGGGCAGCTCTGGAGGGGGTGTAACAACCCAATTGAGACTTACACGATTGCTGCTGGTGGATGGGGTGGTGAGTGTGGGGGCCTTACTCAAGGTCAGAAAGTCTGAGCTGGCTTTACCCAGCAGGGCTGCATAATAGGATGACTGGGCCAAAGGCATGGGTACTAGGTGTTTTGAAGGGTCTACACTTGTTGCTACTTTATACTTCAACCTTGGAAGAGGGAGGTCTTTTGCCCCTCCCCTTGCTGATGATTAAAAGGCCCATCATGAATAAAGTCTGGGCGACTGGGTATTGACCCAGGGCCCTCCTAAAGCTATCCTATGTCTCTATCTTTCTCGTCATCTCCATCTGTATTTCTGTATAATACTTCCTCATTCCTCTCTCCTCCCCCCCCAAGAACCCTTCGACGGGTGAGCTGGAGCCTGTTGTGGGTAGACTGGGTCCAGGATCCTGGCATTTGAGGGGCTTCCAGGAGCACCTATCTGAGTCACACAGCACCAATGTTAATGTTTTGAAATGGCCCAAGAGAGGACTTGGCAGGTTTGGACCAAGGTGCCCCACAGTGGGTGAGACACGCCATGCAGTGGAAAGTCACTCACATGGCGGAAGCGATGTCCACATGGCAAGTTTTATTACTAAAGGGAGAGAGAAGAAAGGGGTGGAGAGAGAGAGAGAGAGCCAGTGAAGGGGTTTTTTTTCCTCTTAAGGGGACTTTAACATAAGATGACGTCAGGATGCTGGGCAGGTCCCAAGGGGTAGGTCAGAATACTAACACCTATCCAGCATCTGGGACCTGTTTCTCTAAGATGTCCCAATGAAGGGCACATCTGCTCTTGTGTTTTGCTCATTCACCCTTGTCTCTTTTTTACAACCGGGACACCTCTCCATTCTATTCTTGCTGACATTCTCCACTCTTCCCATAACAGAGATGCCTGGGACCACGCCTACAGGCTATTTAAGATGCAGTGTCCCAACCTGCCACGTGATTTTCCCTCATGGTTTCTCTTCCCCTGGGACCATTTGAGAATGCTTTGTTCAGATTAAACCTGGACTCATTAGTTTGACCTGATCTGATTTATTGCATTGGTGGAAAGATTTAATATTGGGGTACAGAAACTTATCAATTCCATGATAAAATCAAATTTAAACAATATCTATCTACAAATCCAGCCCTAGAGAAGGCACTAGAAGGAAAACCCCAACATAAAGAAGTTAACCACACCTAAGAAAACATAAGGAATGAATAATCCCAACCAGTAAATCAAAACATGGGAAACACACACACATTTCACCACCACCACCACCACCACCATCACCACCAAAACAACAATAACAACAACAACAACAACAAAATAACAGGAATCAACCAACACTGCTCATTGATTATTGGGGACCTTGAAAGCATCATGGTTGGCAGGAAAACAATCAGCATGAGTTGAAGAATGCAGTTCAGGCCGGCACCACTTTAGCAGAGTTTTACCCCATGGTTTATTTTTCTTACACATTTAAGCAGAGTAAAACTCTGGGAAAAAGTCTCCATGTGACAGTTATCACAACAAAGCTTCAGGGATGGCTACACTGAAACCTTCTTGCAAAGTAGCAAAGCAACCATGACATTTTCAATTCTATTGACTGATAAACAGTGCTCAGGGCTAGGGCCTAGGGAGGAAGATTTGTAAAAAGCATAAGGATGGATTGTATTAATGGCGGATGCAAAGTGCATGGGACCTCTTTCATAAGACGGGCTCTATTCACTGAGAGACAAAGCTCAGGAAAAGGACCTAAATTATGCTCAGGATTTGAGGGGATTCAGGAAGGCTGGCTCCATAGAATAGCAAAAGGATCACCAGGTTGTCTGATAACATCCACTCCAGCCTTCTAGATGACCAGGCGTCAGTCATTTTCTTCCTTTGGAGAAAATAGGCCAGCTTGTTTTCCATGTAAGCATGAAAATTTTTTATTCAGCTGATACTATACGAAACAAAAACATGAGCAATATCAAAGCAGGACAGTTTCATAGAGAAAAAACTTGTACAGGATGGCTTTAATTTGTATTACATTTTGCAGACAGTCTGATGTAACAGATTTTTAGGCTGTATCAAAAATAATTTTTAGGTGAAAACTTTTAAATAATTTACTTTTGCTGTGGGATGTTCTGTATGGCAAATGTGTTGCTAATAAAACACTGATTGGCCTGTGGCTAGGCAGGAAGTATAGGCGGGACTAACAGAATTAAAAGAACAGGAAGGCGGAGGGAGTCGCTGCCTGCCAGCCACCGCCAGGACAAGCAGCATGTAAAGATGCCGGTAAGCCAC
>CABHPQ010131303.1:13658-27093 GCA_902168405.1 Peromyscus aztecus | reverse complement strand
TATATACAGTTATATAAAGAAATAGATAGTTTTAAAAAATAAAGTCTTTAAAGAGACAGTAAAGGTAGTATAAAATATAAGCCACGTAAAGATGGATATCACACAGAGAATCTGCATTGTGTTGTCTTTGGGATTCTTAACTGCAGAGAGATATTTGATTGTAAAGGAAGCTGAGTTAAACCAATATGTATATTTTAAAGATACCTTGACTTCAAAATTTGGATGTAAGGATATGTTGCTTTGGAAAGGAGGCTCTGATTTTGTTCTCACAGAAAGCCAGAGGCTATGGATTTGTTCCAGATTAAGATACATCAGGTTTGACCAGCTAAGACCCCATAAAGGTCTCCGATGACACCAAGGCCCAGATGATCCAACATCCAAAACCGTTTCAAGACAACTGGCTCAGACGATACACCCTCATGGACTACTCCATAATCCTAAAATTTTCTTTGTGTCCCCATAAGATACAGTGCCCCCCTCCAGCAGGAAGTAGTAAGAGAAGCTACGCCCAAATTCCCAAATTATATGTAATTTACTTTAAGATTAAAACCTTCCTCTTCCTTTTTTTTAAAAAAAAAGAAAAGAAAAATGCTGTGGGATGTTCTGTATGGCAAATGTGTTGCTAATAAAACACTGATTGGCCAGTGGCTAGGCAGGAAGTATAGGTGGGACTAACAGAGAGAATAAAAAGAACAGGAAGGCAGAGGGAGGCTCTGCCAGCTGCCAGCCAGGACAAGCAACATGTGAAGATGCTGGTAAGCCACGAGCCATGTGGCAAGGTATAGATTTATAAAAATGGATTAATTTCAGATATAAGAACAGTCAGCAAGAAGCCTGCCATGGCCATACAGTTTGTAAGCAATATAAGTCTCTGTGTTTACTTGGTTGGGTCTGAGCGGCTGTGGAACTGGCAGGTGAGAGAGATTTATCCTGACTGGGCCAGGCAGGAAAACTCAAACTACATACTTTCTTTAACTGTACTTTTGGTTTAACCCTTTTTGGACTCAAAGGGAATTTGAAAAACATGTAATTATGTTTGAATTTCTCAGCCACCATACAGAAGAAATATATGTGTGTATGAATATATATCATATACATACAATATATATTACATTTGTACTTATCGTGACTATAAACATAGTTTTGAGCATATTAAAGAATTTGATCATTTATAAGATGACTGACCATTAACTTGTATGTTTTAATTATTTTAAACAGCTTATAACAAGTTAGTTAGTAGCTTTTATAAGAGTAGAATTTTATAGCTTTTAATGTTAAGTTTGAGCCTTAAAAGTTTGAATTGAAGATTCCTTAGCATTAAAATAAGACTTTAAACCATAAATATAGTTGCAAAGACAAAGAGACTTTTTAAACTGACATATATCTTTGTCAGTTTCTGCCAGCCTGAATAGACATTAGAAATTTATAGACCTTATTTATCAAATATATGTTGTTACTTATTTAAAATTTTTAGAAGCCTGGTGTTATCAAAGTGGTTAGATGTACATCTCTAAGTCAGTTTTTATTAACCTGAGTATATATTTATAACCTTAGGAATTTATCGTACAAAAACCCACCCTAATCCAAAATATCTTGGAGACCTGTTGTTATCTCCTTACTCTAAAAAGAAGATACAATAATAAACAGAGCTTTAGTAAGACTAAGTTTTACGAGTGTTGCCTTAGTTGGTTTCTACCCCATGGCCATCTTAATCCAGAGGGTGGTGAAGTTACAAATCATGTACCCTTCAATCGTGGTAAAGATGCCTGCCACTGCTTGGTCATTTCTATCCTGATGAGGCCATTAGCCAAAATGGAGGCAAGGTATGTGGTTGTTATTCAAAAACATGTATTGTGTGCAGTGTTGCCAAGGGCCGTGGGAGTATACAGCTGGTGACTAGTATTTAGGTTGATCCACCAGACGGGGAGCCCCAGTGGGCAAAGCCGCGGAGTCACTGACTGTAAAATGACTGGTTGCTGCTCCTGTCTGTAATTTCTCTCATGTGCCACTACATTTCTTCCCTAAGAACTGCTATGGGTGCTTTCCTCCTGCTTGTGTGTCTATTTCATGAACATATTCCATCTTTGGACACACATACAGCTGTGGATGGTCAGGAAGATGACTTCTGCTTAGCTGTAAATTTCTGATGAGTAGAAATAATACTAGAATATTTTTCATAACTGACAGGAAAGTAACAGTATTCTTGGTCACAAAGACAGCTAATTTTAGACTTCAGAATAAATTCAAAACAGACTAGCTGCTCCTGCATAGAACTCACAAAGACAAATTGCCAGGTGTTTATTGCTAAATCAAGGTCAGACGTGAAGCAACTTTGGCAGACATAACCCCCTGCAGTAATTCTCTTTCTGCACATAACCCTACCACTCAAGGTTCAGCCAACTAACTGTTATTGTTAAGTCCTGAATTTCAATGCCACTTTCTGTCTGGGAAAGAGCTATGTGCATGGCCAAGCATTACTCACTGGCCAGTCAATGTGACCTTCCTAGCCTGAGAGAAACTGTGATTCCTTATGTGTATCAGTTTTGCTCTGTCTCTGATCTTTTACTCAAGAAATGCTTTGTGACCCTGAAAATGTAGCTCATATTTGTTCTGAATTTGGCTGTGAGAGGAGCGATGTGAAGGAACTGTAAAGAGCTGTGCAGGGAATGAGTCACTGTGTGTTAGAGTGTGTGTGTGGGTGTGGGTGTGCAGAGGGAACTGAGGAGAGAGGATTGCTAGGGAGGAGAGAGAGAGCAAGAGGGATATTCAGAGAGGATTTTTTAAAGATGAAGTAAAGAGAAAGTTACCATCAGAAAGTGTGTGTTTCCTTATTTACCTCTCAGATAGAAAGTTATTTCTAAAGACCTTCGGATAAAAAAGTTTCCTAAACCCCTGCTACTCTGAGGTCTTCTATTCACTACCCTGGAGCAGTTCTGGGAGCTGGCCTCTCAGACTGTGTTCCAGTATGATGTAGTAGACTTATTTTTTTTTTAAACGAGAGTTGAATCATATATGTAGTATGCTAAAGCAAATTAAAATTACCTATGTACAGATATTTTGTAATATATATAGCCTATTGTTACAAGTTTTAAGTTAAATTTTTGTTACAGATTTTTTAATCATACCCAAGGAATTTATAAATCTTTTTTTTCTTCCTTTTTTTTTCCTTCAGAGCTGAGGACCGAACCCAGGGCCTTGCACTTGCTAGGCAAGTGCTCTACCACTGAGCTAAATCCCCAACCTCGGAATTTATAAATCTTGAGATAAAGAGTTCACATAGAACAGAGGGATATCTTTATCCTCCATGTGTTAATTTATACAGGAGATCAGTTAAAATATTCAATGGCTGAGAAATATCTAATAAAAGCTGATTGATTATAGCAAGTTTAGTTTGTTGAGCTGTACAAGCAGAGATGGGTACAATCTTTTTTTGTGGAGCACATGGAGTTTGTATATAAAATATATGCTCCTTGCCCTTTTGAAGAGCCGTCTATAAAAGCATTAAAAGCAATCTTTATAGGATTTTTAGATGTAGTTTAGGCAATACCCCTGGGGTATCTTTAAAAAGATCTTAAAATGAGATCTTTTGGATAATGATTATCTGTAGGTCCCACAGAACATGCTAATGCATCCTGCCAATTATTGCCTGTGTGGATAAACAGTCAATCTACATTTTATTACACAGTAATTTCTGTAGGTTTTTATCAGTAAGGGATTAATTCTATGAGCTAACATTTTAGTAGCAGCATTATTTAATAAGTTAATAACTGGCTTGGTTTAGGTGTTATATTTTCTTATAGAATTTAACCAAGAGTCTCCAAAAAACAACTTACAGAGCAGAACCAAATGCTTAGTAGTGGTAGGCAGATATAACCTGAAATTTTAAATTTTGCTTTTTCAGTTTTTTTTAAATTGTGAAAGCACTCATTTAAGTATTGATTAGACAAGCAGGAGAAGAAAATGCCATCCATGTAGTAAATGACCAAAACCTCAGGAAATTTATTATTTTTTTATTTTTTAGATATATTTATTTTGTTATATATCTAAATATATATTTATTTACACAAGTTTCTTTTTAAGCTTTTTTTTTAAACCTGGACTATTTTTCCATTTATTTTTATTTTTTTAATTTTAAAATTAATTTAATTTTACATATCAGCCATGGATTCCCCTGTCCCTGACTTTTTGGAACCTAGGACCTATGCTGAGACACTTTGCTCAGCTTAGGTGAAGGGAGGAGGGGACTGGACCTGCCTCAACTGAATCTACCAGGCTGAGCTGAATGCCCAGGGGAGTCCTTGCCTTGGAGGAGGTGGGAATGGGGTGGATTGGGGGGGAAGGCTGGGGGTGGGAGGAGGGAGGACAGGGGAATCCGTGGCTGATATGCAAAACCTCAGGAAATTTAAACAGCACTGTCTTAGGTGCTTTATGTCCTAGTTGCAACTGTTCCTGTACTAGAAGTTGGGCCTGTATTAATTTTCCCCATGAAGGGATCATTGATCCATCTACATTGAGTTATTACCAATATGAGGGGAAAAAAACCAAAATCACTCACTCACTCACTCACTCACTCACTCACTCACTCACTCAATCAATCAAACAACAACAACAACAACAACAATATCTACGTTCTGAGGTACCTGAGGTAGCTGAGCTAGCTCAGGCTGCAGTAGTGGAGCCCTGCCTCCATTTCTTGGAACTCAGGTGTTGTGGAGGCTGCTCTTTGCATCCTGACTGGGGGGGGGGACTCTGGGCTAGAGGTCTTTGAGTTCCAGTCAGATTTCTTGGGAGGGTGAGCCCTAAACTCATGTGACTGGCTTGGAAGTCAAGTGGCTGTGGAGTCTATTTGGGTAGCCCTGCCTAGACCTGTCAAGAGTATCCAGCAAGGATGGGTTCTATTCTATTCAATGAGTGACGAAGACCAGGATTAGGGCCTAAACAATGCTCAGGATTTGGGGGTGGGACTCAGAAAGGCTAGCTCCATAGGATAGCAAAAAGATCACCAGGTTGTTAGACAACATCCACTCTAGCCTTCTGGGTGACCAGGAGTCATTTTCTTCCTTTGAAGACAAAAGACCCATGTGTTTAACAATTCTGGATTATCTGATGCTTTCTGTGAGCTGTATCTCCTACAGTTGGGAACTCTTAACAAATGGACTCAATTCCCCAGTGAAAAGACACAGACTAACAGAATGGATAAGAAAATAGTATCCATCCTTCTGCTGCATCCAAGAAACACACCTTAACATCAAGGATAGACATCACCTCAGGGTAAAAGGATGGAAAAAGATATTCCAAGGAAATGGACCTTAGAAGCAAGCTGGTGTAGCCACTATTTTAACATCTAACAAACCAAAACAATCAGAAGAGATCGGGAAGGATACTACATACTCATCAAAGGAAAAATCCAAGAGGACATCGTAATTCTTAATATCTATGTGCCAAACACAAAGGACACCACACAAATTTATTAAAAAAAAACCCAAAACACTATTACAGCTTAAATCACATATTGACCCTCACACACTGATAGTGGAAGACTTCAATATCCCACTCTCACCAATAGACAGGTCATTCAGACAAAAACTACACAGAGAAATGCTGGAGCTAACGGATGTTATATGTGGGGGTCTCTGTGACCATCACAGCCAGCAGAGTAATGATCCACAGGAGGCAAGAAGGTAGTTTGGCTCAACGTGACTCAGTAGCCAGTGTTGTTTCAAACTTCAGGAGTCTGACCCAGAATAGTGTATTTTAGGCATATTTAAGCACAGCACAATTTGGTGAAAACTTTTCTGGTGATAATTAACTCAATCTCATGTGCACAATAAAGCTTAAGATATGACTATGCAGAAACTCTTTGTAAAGTGCAAGTGACCTCTTCCACAAAGATGGGTTCCATAGATTGGCTACATGTGACACCTCCCATAAAGATTGACAAGTTCATGATAAGTGTCTGGGAGAGGATCCCATGTGGTCTTGGTCATACACTGCAAGGGTCACCAGGCTATTAACCATGTCCGCTTCCAGCCTTATGGGCAGATAACAGGTTATGTATCCCTCCACTTGAAGGGACAACCCTGTATGCTTCACATTCCTGGTTTCCCTAGTGCTTATCTGTGAGCACAGGATCTCCATACTTCCCATAATCCCCGACCTCAAATTGTACTATAGAGCTATAGTTATAAAAACAACATGGTATTGGCACAAAAACAGACATATTGATCAATGAAATAGAACTGAAGACCCAGACACAAATCCACACACCTATGGGTACATGATTTTTGATAAAGAAGGCAGAAATACAGACTGGAAAAAAAGAGCATCTTCAACAAATGATACAAAATTATACAAATAAAAATATGATACAGATCTAAACAGAGAATTCTCAAAAGAGGAAATTCAAATGGCTGAGAAACACCATTTGAAATAGACCTGAAGACCCAGACATAAATCCACACACCTATGGGCATCAGGGAAATGCAAATCAAAACTATTTTGAGATTTTATCTTACACCAGTCAGAATGGCCAAGATCAATAAAACAAATTATAGCTCATGCTGGTGAGGATATGGAATAAGGGGAACACTCATCCATTGCTGGTGCAAGTGCATACTTGTACAGTCACTATGGAAATCAGTGTGGCAGTTCCTCAGGAAGCTGGGAATCTACCTCAAGATCCAGTTATACAACTTTTGAGCATCTACCCAAAGGATGCTTCAACCTACTACAGAGATACTTGCTCAACTATATTCATCGTTGCTCTATTCATAATAGCTAGAAACTGGAAAGAACCTAGATATCCCTCAACAGATGAATGGATAAAGATAATGTGGTACATTTGCACAATTGAATATTACTCAGCTGTTACAAAAAGAAATCACGAAATTAGCAGGTAAATGGATGGAACTTGTGGTGGTTTGGAAGAAAATGACCCCCAAAGGGAGGAGCACTATTAGGAGGTGTGGCCTTGTTGGAGGAAGTGTGTCACTGTGGGGGTTGGCTTCGAGGTCTCTTTTGCTCAAGCTTCCCTCAGTGTGACACTCAGTAGACTCTCTGTTGCATGCAAGATGTACGACTCTCAGCTGCTCCAGCACCACATCTACCAGCATGCCACCATACTCCCGTCATGGTGATAATGGACTGAACCTCTGAAACTGTAAGCAAGCCACCCCAATTAAATGTTTTCTTTTTAAGAGTTGCCATGGTCGTGGTGTCTCTTCACAGCAGTGAAAACCTTAACTAAGACAGAACTAGAAAAAAAATAACCTGAGTGAGGTAACCCAGACCTAGAAAGACAAATATAGTATGTATTTACTTATATATGGATATTAGATGTTAAGTCAATGATAACCAAGCTACAATCCATAGAACCACAGAGTGTGGATATAGAGTAAGGGACTATGAGGGACAGATAGATCTCCCTAGGAGAGGGAAATAGAATAGATAGTTATGAATGGATCGTGGGGGGGGGGGCTGAAATGGGAGGATCAAGAATATAGTGAAGACAGCTAAAAGTAAGGGCCATTTGAGGGGTAATATGGAAAACTAATAGAGTAGAAGCTTCCTAAAATATATATGTATGTGTGTATATATGACCATATATATATGGCTATCTACATGAAACCATCAAATAATGGGAGAGACAGAGTCCTAGCTGGACATCTGTTGTCACCAAATGAAGTTTCCAGTACTGGGAATGGGTTACTTCTAATTGAGTTGTTAGCCAAAGGGGTCTCATGGGACCCCACCCCACCCCCCCCAAAAAAAAACCAACCCATGCTGTTGCCAAGACTACAAGTTGCTCTCCACAAACTGACAGGAAAGCTCTATTGCTGAAGACAACACCTACAAAACTCATTGAACATGGAACTGTCAAGCTAGTGCCCACACAGAACCCCCACCCCTATCTTCTAGTGCCTTTGGTACAGGAAGGTACTCTGCACGCTACCAAAGGAGAAACATAAACACCAACCCACCCACAAACCCTTTATCTACAGTGCTGTGCTGCCTGCAAGATGTGCTAATGCAATGGTGGCACCAAACTTGTGGGAGTAACCAACCAATATCTGATTTGATTTAAGGCCCACTCCATGAGACAGAATCTACATCCAATATGGCTTAGGTGACCAAGAACCTGAGACTAGATGGCCCAGGGACCTAGGGTAAGACCAAATACTACTGTTCATAAAAAAATAAAACAGAAAACAAAGCAATAAAATGACTCCTAATGACATTCTGCTACACTCATAGTAGTGCCTTGCTCAGCCATCATCAGAGAAGCTTCCTCCTGCAGCAGATGGGAACAAATGCAGAGACCCACAGTCAGACATTATGCAGAGAGTGAGAGATCTCGAACACTGAATCCTAAATGGGATGTCTCCATGAACTCACTCCCCTCAGGGCTCAGGGACCACTACAAAAGAGGAGACAGAAAGAGTGTCAGAGCCAGAGGGGATGCAGGACACCAAGAAAACAAGACCCTCTGAATCAACATGGTAGACGCACATATGATCTCACAGACTGAGGCAGCATGCACAGGGCCTGCATGGGTCTGCACCAGATGGAGTCCTAGAGCTGAAAGGAGAAATGGACACATGTTCCCATCCCTAGCTCAGAAGCACTCTCCAATTGAAAACCACCTGTAAATGACAAACTAATTTTCTCCAGGGGGAGACTAACTACTCTTAAGGGTAGGCTGCATGCCCGGCAGTAGATGCCAACAGACGACAAACTCAGTGGCATCTTTGGAGGTTCCTTGTCTCAATGTCGTGTCAGGGCTTTTCCTTTGTTAAACATTTTATCTTATTTTATACATATACATACATACATGCATGCATACACATACAGACACACACACACACACACACACATATATTTTACTCTACAGGTCCTTTGTGTATATATCACGGCTCCCAGTTTAGTGTTTTTATGAGACTCCTGAGTGTGTGAATGAGTGAGTCTCTGTGTCTACATCTGTTTTTCATGCCTTTTCTTGGGCTCTTTTCCTTCTGCTTATTTTGTCCTATTCTGATGTGTTAGTTTTTGTTCTATCTTAATTTTTTAAATTATACCTTAGGATGCTGTCTGTTTTCTACTGAGAGACAGAAAGGGAGTAGAGTCAGATGGGAGGGGAGGTGGGGGGGGAACTGGGAGGAGTAGAGGGAGGGAAAACCATAATCAGGATAGTATTATGTGAGGGGAAAAAGCTATTTTCAATAAGAGGAAAATAATGTATAAACCATTAAAAACCAACTCCCATTCTCTTCCTCCTCTAGCTCTGGAAACTATCATCCCATCTTCAGTTTCTCTGAGGTTGACTCTTTGGGATCCTTCATGCAAGTGAAATCATGCAGCATTGACGTTTTAAAAGATTTATGTGTGTGTGTGTGTGTGTGTGTGTGTGTGTGTGTGTGTGCATTTGTGCACATGTGTGTAGATTCACATGCTTATGTGTGCATGGGAGCCATACAGGGAATTGTATCCCTTGGAGTTGGAGATACATGCTTTTGTGGGATGCCTGGTTTGTAGCATAGGTGTTGGGATCCAAACTCCAGTCTTCATGACTGCACAGCAAGTGCTCTTAGCCACTGAGCAATCTCTCCAGCATTAGGAGTTGACATTTTGAGTGACTAGGTCCCTAGCATAATGTCCCCAAGGTTCATCTATGTATATAGCGTTGTAAGAAATTTTCTTTCTTAAGTACAAATAAGATTTTATTCTAAGACAAAAGAATAGATCTCATTTTGTTTCCTCGCTCACCCATGGATGCTTGGCTTGCTTTCCTCTCTCAGACCTTTCAAAAAATGCTGTTAGAAACGTGGCCATACAAATAACTAATAACATTGGAACTCTGTTTTTTAAAGGGTCTATTTTTATTTTCATTTATGCGTGTTGCTTTTAACAAAATCTCAATTGTTTGATTTTACCAATAAAGACTCAGGAGCCAGATGCTGGGGTGAAAGCCTGCTAGCTTAGAGAGGCAGAGAAAGCACCCAGCTGACCTTCCTCCTAAACCAACATCCCAGAAACCTCCTTCTTCTACACTGTCTCAAACTCAATGTCCCTTCCTTCTACTTCCTGTGGATCTCTCTATCTGTCCTCCTGACTCCCTCTTACTCTCTATGATTTTTTCTTAATAACCCTATGTTCACTTCCTGTTAACTGGTTGTTTGCTCCACCTCTTGACCTGTGGTTGACTATATTTTATCCTGTTTACAATATTCAAGCAGAAAGCTCTTGGATTAATGGTGTGTGTTAGGGCTGAGGCACACCACAATGAAAAACAGGTTTTTCCAGTAAATAATGCAATCTCACAGTTCACAGTGTGATCAAATATCCTGCAACATATGTGTACATGTTGTCTCCCTATGTGTATGCCACATGTGTTCAGGTGCCCATGGAGGCCAGAAGGGGATGGTGACTCCCCTAGAATTGTAATTACAGGTGGTTGTGAGCTGCCATGTGGGTGCTGGGAACCAAACTCTGGTCCTCTGGAAGATTAGCAAGTGCTCATAATCACTGAGTCATCTCTCCAGCCCAGATACTCTGATTTTTAAAAGTAGATACTTAAAAGCAGAATTTCTACACTTATTTGTTAACCTTATACATTTTTAAAATTTTTACTTTTTAGATTTATTTATTTTCATTTTATGTGTATAGTGTTTTGCTTGTATGTACATCTGTGTACCAGGTATGTGCCTGATACCTTCGAAGGTCAGAAAAGGGTGTCTGTCCTAGTTAGGGTTTCTATTGCTATGATGAAACACCGTGACCAAAGCAACTTGGGGATGAAAGGGTTTATTTGGCTTACACTTTCATATCATTGTTCATAAATGAAGGAAGTCAGGACAGGAACTCAAACAGGGCAGGATCCTGGAGGCAGTTGATGCAGAGGCCATGGAGGGGTGCTGCTTACTGGCTTGCTCCTTATGATTTGCTCAATCTGCTCTCTTATAGAACGCAGGACTACCAGCCCATGGATGACACCACCCACATGGCCTGGGCCCTCCCCCCTCAATCACTAACTAAGAACATTCCCTATATGCTTGCCTATAGCCTGATCGTATGGAGGCATTTTCTCAACTGAGGCTCCCTCCTCTCAGATAACTCTAACTTGTTGTGGAAAAATCTTTTTGTATACTGTGAAGATGTGTTGCTTTCATTGCTAATAGCTAGGCAGGAGGAGGTATAGGCAGGAGAGCTAGACAGAGAGAAAGAACTCTGGGGAGAAGAAGGGTGGAGTCACCAGCCAGTCAGAGAGGGAGCAAGACATGCAAGAGGACAGGTAAATGCCACTAGTCATGTGGCAACATATAGATTGATTTAAAAAATGGTTTAATTTTAGTTGTAAGAGCTAGTTAGTAACAAGTCTAAGCTATCAACCAAACTTTTATAACTAATAAGAAGTCTCTGTGTGGTTATTTGGGAGTTGGCTGGCAGGACAGAATAACACGCCCACACTAACTTGTGTCAAGTTGACATAAAATTAGCCAGCACAATGTCTGGCCCTCTGTAACTGGAGTTACAGATGGTTGTAATCCACCATGTGCATTCTCTGCAAGATGGACAAGTGCTCTTAACCACTGAGCCATCTCTCTATCACCTTTATTTCATTTTTCAATGGCATGGAGCACATGCTTGACAAACTTCCAACATTTTGACTTTGTGGACACATTTCTCTAGCACCCTTTTACTTTCATTTTTAATGATTCTCACTATGTGTTGTGTGAGTTCCTTTATGCCTTTTCCTTTTGGAAATTTTGTGCTGGCTTTGGAGGATAAAATGTATACAATGGCAGTCCCTTTAAACAAAAAAATTCTTTGAAAAAATCTCCATCACCATGGAAACATATAGCATGATGACTGCACACAGGAATCCCCATTGTGCCGTCCTGATTATTCCAAGAACAGGAAAGTTAGAGACTTACTAACCGGACACACCTGACCCCAAGGAGGAAACACCTGCAACTAGATTCAGAGCCTGAGGCCATTAAGGGCAAGAGTTCAGGTAATAAATGTAGAGAAATCAGAATGGTACAGTATAATGGGAAAAGAGTAAGACACTAGGACCTTCCCTTTCGGGAGCCTTATGAGGGGAACAGGCCCATACAGTAAGACTAAGACACAAAGGAACACAATTAGGAAACAACTCAGCCCTTATTATGCTACATGGCACTATTGCTGCATTGTGTCCCTTGAAGAATGAAAATTGCTCTTAAATTGTAGTGGAGTGTCTGGTCCCCAGAGGAGGTCCTTTTTCAAGGTCAGGCATTTGGATAAGGGCCTCCGTTCCATCAGGGGCTTGAGGAAAGTTCCTACTTGCTAAAGCAGTCTTCTCCTTATCTTTGGCTGGAGGAACTGTGGCCCTTCCATTGATGTAAGTGTGAGACCAAAATGAGCCATCTTAGAAATAAGACCAAAATGCTTTCACCCAAAAACTAAGGCCTAAGATTTCTCCTTTTAGGTATAGGCCATGAGTTACTGAAACCAGTCAGTCCAGATTCCAGAAACCAGGAAGTGTAAAAGTACAGAGTGACAAGGTAGTCACGAGGTAATGCCTGCTGGACTGTGGAATGTCCTCTCCCTGGTTTCCAGGGTAACTGACCACAGAAATGTCCCCACCTGAGGGCAGCCAATGAGAAATGGTGGCGGGCAACCACCCCCTTAGAAGTAAGATTAAGCCATGATTTCTAGAAAGTCCCTAGAAGGGAGCCAATCAGAATTGTACCTGTACCAGCACCACTAAATGATATAATCTTGTGGTTTTTGCCTTTAAAAACTGAGCTTGCCGATAGGTGGGCACTTCCTCCAGCCTCCACTGCGTTAGATCTGTTGGACGAAGTCCCTGCCTAGGCTTGTATTTGGATATCCCGAATTAAACCTTGCTTTTGCATTCCGGCATGCTCGTCTTTGGTGGTCTCTCTGGGGGTCGTGATCTGGGCACAACATAAGAGGGCACCTGGTAGAATTACTGGACCTTTGAGAACAATAGGCATTTAGATACTTGCTGAACTTACCACTTTTGTCTCAGGAAAAATGCTGTAATGAAGTTAATGTCCACTTTTGTCCCTGAATCATTGAGTCTGCTTTCAATCTTGCCTGTAGCCAAACTATTCAGTATAAAAGGTGTAGCCTTTTTTTTGATAAATGCTATGGGCAACCATCTTGATTCACCCTCAGATTGTGTCCATTTCCTCCTTCCGCCTGCGGACTCCACACCTCCTCTTTGGGACCTGAACCTCACCAGAGCAGGTTTCTGACATTTTCAACCCTTAAATTTTCTTTAAAAAAATACATTATTCTGTGTTTGTACATGACATGTGTGTTTGTGTGTGTATGTGTGTGTGCTCATATGCATGCCAGGACATTTGTGTGGTGGTCAGAGGACAATTTGTAGAGTCAATTCTGCCCTTCACCTCTATGTGAGTGCTGG
>CABHPQ010131302.1:8265-25859 GCA_902168405.1 Peromyscus aztecus | reverse complement strand
TTTTTTTTTTTTTTTTTTTTTTTTTTTTTTTTTGGTTTTGGTTTTGGTTTTGGTTTTTCGAGGACAGAGTTTCTCTGTAGCTTTGGAGCCTTTCCTGGAACTCACTTTAAGGACCAGGTTGGCCTTGAACTCACAGATATCCACCTGTCTCTGCCTCCTGAGTGCTGAGATTAAAGGCGTGTGCCACCACCGCCCGGCTTCTTTCATATACTTTTATCAGTAAACTGCCTGTAGGTTCCTGCCCCCAAATTACACTTGGAGCAACTAAACATGTTGTGACGTCTGAGTCCACTGGGAGAAACCAGAGACTTAGGCTCAATTCAAATTTAGATTAAATGAATTTATTCTTACTGCTGGAGGAAGGATGGAAGCCTTAGAGCCAATACAGCTTGCTATTCGGAAGTGGGGGTAAGGTGGACTTTTTAATTAAAGGCGGACATTGGGAGGGTGTGCATTACAACTACCCATGGAATCCGCAGCTGGGCAGGAAAAGTCTTTTACTTCCCTCAGTTGTTTTCTTTCCCACTATGTAGTAATACAAAGACCATTTCATCCCTTTCCCATAGCAATAAGCAAGTTTTACCCAAGCAAAGGCAGCTGTTAATACCTCACAGCCCATTATCCTATTCTTATCTCACCTACAGGCCACTAGGATCTCCCAGTCATTCCAGAGCAAAGGTCAACAGCCCTTAAGGGATGCCTGGCTCCACATTAAGTTTCTTTAGTCATCACAGGGGAACCTGTGTAAATTGTTACGTAATGACTGGAATAGAACAGTTCATTTCTGGGTAGGCAGAATCACAGTGTCATCAAGTTAGGGCTGGCTGTCACATCTTCACAATATTTTAGAGACAAAACCTGCAAATTGTGGTTATTTGGACAAATGGGTAATTGTCATAGTTACCTTGAAATAGTCCCGGAAGCAAAGGGCTTAATGAGCAGCTGATAGCCAGGTCATCTCTGAACTGCCAGGCAGAGACATACTCCTTTTAAAATGGCAATGGGGCCTAATGAACAAGCAGTCCTCGTCAACAAATCCTAACACAAACATCCTCAGTAATTCTACATTTTAATTATATTTAAAGTAAAACTCTGCCGGGGTCCTGCCCCAGCCAGGTTCAGGTCCTAAGACAGGGAAGGGGCATTGATGAAAAAAAAAAAAAAAAAAAAAAAAAGTCTGACCACTAGATGAGTTTCACACAAGTGGCAGCCAGGAATAGCTCAAGCCATCTTTATTTATACTTAAGAAACAAACATGCCCCTCCCCCCCGAAATAGTTAACCTCAGGCAAAAACAAACATGTGTTTCCCAACTTTTAAACCAAAAACAATGCTCAGTATTTTGCAAGTTGGGCACATCCTGTCCTTACAAAGCTAAAAGGTGATAGACATATGTGGGAGCCCACAACTGACTCAGTTTCCCAGTTTGAATATGAAGTCTATACTGAGTCAATAGAGTTCAAGCTTGCTCGCTCCAGGGCTGTGAGAAAGTCCTGATTAGCCCTTGGGAAGGAGCACACTATCTAGCTAGATGCAGGCTGCTGATGCCAGTCAGAGGTACATCAAGATAGAAAATGAAACTGCCTGCTCCTTGATGCAGGGCAGGATGAACAGTGGTTGGATGCCTGTGCTGTGCACTGTTCTACCTCTGTCCTTCAAGACTGTATAGAGCTGGCTATGAAATAAACTCGGAACTGTCCGGCATTGACTGGCAGTCCTCTCGACTCTTTTCTGTCTTCTTCGTTGCCTCTACAATCCACACGCCTCCACCCAGATACCCAGTTGACTGTGGGCAGGCTCTGACAACATAGGCTCCCACTCTCAAGAACAGCAATATCCTTCAAAACCTAACAATAGGGTTAATTTACAGAAATAGGGTAAACTGCCATAAGCTGCTTGTATTCAGTTAGCTTTGCTTTTATTTCTCTAACTGTTCCCTTGTCCTACAAAAGGGTCCTGCATGCCTAAGCCTCTCTATAAAGGGGGATCTTTGGTAAGGTGCTCTTTTTCCATCATGCCACACCATTCTTAACGTGTTTTTCCCCCAGAATTTGGATGTAGTCAATGTCCCTTGTGTTGCTTCCTCATGTGTGCCCATTAACTTTTATTGCCTCCCATCTTGTCAGCCCTGAATCAGAAAAGTTCCCAGGGACTGGAGTAACAGCTGGTATTTCCAGATAAGAAACCTGAGAAGCATCAATTCCCAAAGAATTTTTAGGGGAAAATATTTGAGAAAAACAGTGAGGTTCCTGGGAATAATTACATCTGTCCCATGAGTGTCTGGCAAAGTGAAACTAAAAACCTCCAAGAGAATCATCAACATTATGAGAGAAAAGAATGCATGCAGGCAGCATGGTCCCAGTGGTATTCTGGGCTGTCCTGAGGTACACTGGTCTTTGCTGAGTGAGACGGTTTCCATGGGTCTTGCCTCGCAGAGACCCATTGGACAAACTTTCATATGCTGTTCTGAAACTAGGCCACACAGCTCCCAATAAAACTCTATGCGGACAGCATGGCCTGTGAGCTGCAAGGAGCTTGGCAATTAGGATGCTCACACAAAATTTGTTTTTCAAATATGCTTGGTTAATTCACACAAACATTCTTTATATCATGTTAATATAAAATTTAAACAGGCATCTCACCAAGCAGAGAACAGTTGATTGAGCAGGAAATGCTATTGCAGGGTTCTACTGGGGAATCTTCTGTGAGGATGCTTAGGAAGCTTGTAGGCTTGGCTCATGTCCACTGTGAAGTTCTTTAGCTGTGGCAGGCTAGGAAAATGGCACTGATGGAGGTCCCAGTAAGTCCTTGAAAGCATAGGCCAGTGGCTAGCACTGACAAGTGGACCTGTGTTAGCCCAGTCACGGAAGCCAGGGCCAAGCACAGAGTCTCAAGCCCTCTTGCCACTGGGTATCAACACAGAAGTTAGAGAAACAACTGTTAGGGTTCTGCCACTCCAGCTTCATGACTGTACATGTGCAGTTCATCATAAGCAAGGGATCTTATGTCCTATGTCATCAGTGTGTTGCATGATCTCACAAATGCATGCAGCGTGGTCACGCAATCAGCGCATGTATAGTGTAGCTCCGTAAGCCTGTGAGAGCCCACAACTGACTCAGTTTCCCAGTTTGAATCTGAAGTCTATTCTGAGTCAACAGAGTTCAAGTTTGTTTGCTCCAAGGCTGTGAGAAAGTTTTGATTAGCCCACAGAGTCTCCTTGAAGGGTTGTGAGAAAGTCCTGTTTAGCCCACAGAGTCTCCTTGAAGGGCTGTGAGGAAGTTCTAATTAGCCCACCCACAAGAAGGAACATACTGTCTAGCTAGACACATCTGCTGCCAGCCAGAGGTACATTGAGATAGAAAATGAAACTGCCTGCTCCTTGACACAAGGCAGGACAGATAGTGGCTGAATGCCTGTGCTGTGCACTGTTCTACCTCTGTCCTTCAAGACTGTATATAAGCTGGCTGTGAAATAAACTCAGGGCTGTACGGCATTGACCGGCAGTCCTCTCAACTCTTTTCTGTCTTCTTCAATCTACATGCCTCTACCCAGCTACCCAGCTGGCTGTCAGCAGGCCTGACATAAGCCACTGAGCATGTGCAGGGGAATCCTTAAAAAGCCGGACACAGACTCCTCCCCTCTCTCTCTTCTGCTTTCTCCCCCTCCCCCCCTCCTCCACATGTGTCTCTTCCCAGGCCTGGTTACTCTTTTCTGTCCCACCCCCAATAAAGCTCTGATACTGGATTTTTATCGTGTCTCGTGACCTTTTCACCCGGTAATAGCACCACTATTATTTTTAAAACAACAGCAACGCTATTGTGTTAACTAAGTTGTTCTATTTATCAATAAAGGTTTGTGAGTCAGATGCTGGGGTGAAAACTTGCTAGATCAGAGAAACCAAGAAGCAACCAGCTGACCTTCCTTTTTGGGTGGAGACCTAGCAAGAGACTGTGCTTCCACTCATCGCAAACCAAAAAAGCCACGAATCTCTAAGTCTCACCCTACTCCTTCCCCGCAAATCTCTCTGTCTGTATTCCTAGGTCCTCCACACTCTCTGTGGCTATTTCTTATCAACTAGTCACTGGCTCTGCCCCCTGATCCAAGGTTGATTTTATTAACACAATCTCGGGGTTCCACAGTGCAATCAAATATCCCACAACACAACATGATCCTAAAGATCATTCCTAAAGTTCCAATTTTTGTATCATTTCATCCATCAGGGCTCACGGCTTGGAGCTGGTTCACTAGCATAGGACATCACCTTGGGTGAGTTCATCAGCATATCAAGGTCTGTCCTGGGTTAGGCTCCTATCTGAAATGCCAGATGGCAAGCTCAGGCATCATATTAATTCAAGTTACATAAAATGACTTTTTAAGTTACACAAAATGGTTTCACCTATGTTGCTAACACTCTACTTTCCTTAATCCTTTATAATTTTTTGTTTGTTTTTCAAAAGAGGTCTAGTTTAGTATACTACTTATCTGGAGTGATGTCTGAGGTAGTCCTTTGAAAAGAGTGAAGTAGAGAATGGACAGAGATTGATCTCAACAAGCTACTACTATTTGTTGGAACAGCAGGGGGGCCCCAAACTTTCTGAGGGATGAAGGTTGAGTACATTTAGAGGGGCTGAGGGACACACACACACACACACACACACACACACGCACAGCTACCAGAAAGTTACAGCTATTTTTGTAGTTTGACTGGAAGTAAGTTGAGTTATTTTTGCTACCCAGCCATATTATTTTTGCAGGTGGAGCAGAATGGTCAGGCTGAGATTAAGCAATTCTTCATGGTTTGGGGCTACACTCAATACAACCTGACTCAATCCCTCATGGCCTGAGGTTATTACCCATTGTACCCATTGTTAGTTATTTGCGCTGTTACCCTGCAAGGAAATGTCACGAAACACGACAGAATCCGCTAATAGGAGTTTATTGAGAGGAAAGGGATAGAACGTGACCAGGCCTTGGGGAAACACGTGTGTGGAGAGAGAGAGAGAAAGAGAGAGGACTGGGGAACATGGTGGCGGTTTTTAAAGGCGGGGCGCGCGTCACGGATCCTGGTCACGTGAAATGGCTATCTTGACCTGGAACTGGCTAAGCAGAAGTGTCCAGGTCCACCGGGCATCCTGGTTACGAGACACCCTGACCCGGAAATGGCTATCCTGACCTGGAACTGGCTAGGCGGAAGTGTCCACCGGGCATATGCAAACATGCCCGAACGTGGGGGCGAGTTGTGAACCCTTCATTCCCAACTCTTTTCCTTTAAAAAAAGAAAAAAATTGTGGTTGACTGGGTATGGGGGCAATGTTTCTCTCAAAGACTGCTTCTAGCTGAACAGTGGGCGTTGGTTAGCTCTTGGGGGGATAGGAGGGTATCCTGTGGAGTCCTGGGATGATGGTGGGGAGGTCATGGAATGACGTTCTGCTGTCCCCTTGTTCTTCAGCTGCTGGGAACCTTCCGTGATGTGGCTAGGAGCCTTCCGTTTGACGAGATACTGTTGACATAGAAAAGCTTAGAGAAAAAGAATCATTACTATTTTATTTTTGGAGTTGGCATTTATCTGAGGTAGATCTGGCCTTAGTACTCTGCTTAATTTTATCTGAGACAAGTCTCATTAGAGGTAGTTTAAGGCACCTGTTTCCCTTATTAGGTTAGCATTTAGGAAACGCAGGTGATCAGTTGCTGGGTATTGACCAATGATAGATTGTTATATTATATTTTTCCTTACTGCCTGGATATTTTTGATGGTTGTTTTTGCCTCCGGCTCTGTGTGGCCCTTGAAGGGTCCCTGCCACTTAGGGGAAAGGGGTGATATACCTGGCAGGATCTTGTAGCTGAATAATAACAGGCTGATGGTGCCTAGCAATAGAAGGGTTTTAGGTATCCCAAACTTTTAGGTCTACCTGAGAGGCTGGCAAGGGAAAAGAATTGTTAGAGTCAGAAGAGTCAGTGGCTAGGAGAAGGAGGAGAGGAGCTGCTGGTGCATCTGGAATAAGGCCAATGTGTGGGGCAAATGAGATAGATGCTCCTACTTTAGCTAGCAAATCCCTCCCCATGAAAGGTACAGGGCAGCTTGGCACCACTAGGAATGTGTGTGTGAGAGGGATGCCTCTAAAAATACAATTAAGTGATGGTGTCTGATGAGGCAGGTAAGGCTGTCCCCCAACCCAGACTATAGGGAGATTAGCCGGAAAAGTGGGCCCCCAAAACTCTCTCAGGACAGAATAAGTAGCTCCAGTGTCCAAAAGGAATGAGATGGGGCGCCCATTAACTCTTATAATTACCCTTGGTTCCCTGTGTGAGATGGGAGTGGCCGGGGCAGAAACCGGGCAGCGTCAGTTCTCGCTGTAGGCCAAGCCTAAAAAGTCAGCCAGGGGCTGGTCTTTGTTCCTATGTTGCTTGGGACATTAGGACAGTCAGCTGACCAGTGACCCTTTTGGCCACACTTTGGTCAAGGCTTTATTGGTGCCTTTCGTTGGCCGGTGGTGCAAGCCCGGGCCCAGTGGCCTTCCTTCCCGAACTTGAAACAGGGACCAGACGGCTTTCGGGGAGCCGATCGGATGCCTGCCAGCATCTGACAGTGCTTTTTTGGGCTTTTTCATCTCTACCATGGTACACCTTAAATGCTATCACCAGCATATCTGCCTGTGGAGTCAGAGGGCCGTTCTCCAAACTTTCAAGTTTATCCCTAATGTCAGGGAAGCTCTGTGAGACTAAGTGGGTCATTAGTAGCTGCCTGCCCTCAGGGCTCTCCGGGTCTAAGCTGGTGAACTGAAGTAGAGCCTTGGTGAGCCGCTCTAAGAAGTGAGACGGATTTTTGTCCTTATCCTGAATTATCATTTTTAGTTTTTCATAATTAACTGGCTTTAGGACAGCCTTACGGAGGCCTGTCAGGAGACAGGTAATAAACCTATCTCTGGCTAAACAGCCACCCTGGGTGTTATAGTCCCAGTGTGGTTCTTGGTCAGGAACCGCCTCAGCTCCTGGGGGATGTGAGAGGTTAGTCTGATGAATTTTGTCTGCATGGGTCCTGGCCTGCTCCCAAACCCACCTGCGCTCCTCAGGAAGTAAATTATTAGAAAGTATCATGAATATATCATGAAAGGTGAGACTATAAGATTGAGTTATATATTGAAACTGTTTAATAAAGGAAGCAGAATTAGAAGTATAAGAACCCAGCTTAGTTTCTATCTGAGCGAGTTCTGCTAGAGAGAATGGAACGAGAACTTTAATCAGCCCATCCACACCGGCCACCTCTCGCAAAGGGAGAACAGTGGAAGGGTTTGGATGGCTGGAGTCAGGCCCTTTAGCAGTTCGAGAGCGCGTGCAGGAGGAGTGAAGGTCGGAGCCAGGGCAGGGCCTTTGAAAACGACCGCTGCCAAGGAAGAAGCAGCTGCTGCCAAAGGAAGATTGGCTTTAGAAGGAGAAGAGTCTGGAGGAGGAGCTGAAGGAGCAGTTGCTCTAGGAGTGGGGGCCGGAGGTCTAGCAGGTCGGACAGGTGGAGGTTCGTTAGCAGGATCTAGAGTTAGAGATTCCGGAGTCAGAGAATCCTCCGGTTTAGGCATAGCTAAGAGCACATGAGCAGGAGAGAAGGAATCCAGAAGAGACGGTTTAGCACTGAAAAAGAAGAAAGCAACTCTTTCCATTTGCCTGTTCGCTTGTAGAAATTAGAGAACTCCTGGAAAATATCGGGATCTATGGAGCCGCTCGGCAGCCATTTTTGTGTTTTTTAAAGCATATTTGGGCTATCTCTTAGTACAGAGACGGATCAGCTTAGGAATCTTTATTAAGGCATTAAGGTGAGAGGTTTTAAAGCTCCAAGAAGACAGCCTAATGGAGAGGAAGGACTAACAGGTTTGGAAGCCTTGTTTCCCATGTCTGCAGCAGAGAAGCAGAAAATAAAAAATAAAAATAAAAAAATGTGATCCGGAGCCAAGGCCCCAGGCGTCCCCAAGGCCAAGGGCGGATACCGGGCACAGGCTGATACTTGGCTCGTCAGCCACAGTAGCAGGGGCCCTGCCACGTGAGGAAAGGATTCCCCAGGAATCTGGACAGTGTGTGCAGCTTCGTCAAGTCAGATAAACGTGTCGGCCTCACGTGGCCCCCAGGACGCACCCAACTGCGGTGGTCCCAATGCAAGAAATATCTCAGGCTGCAGACGTGGGAGAAGGCTAGAATGTAGGCCTGTGATAGGGGCCGACCGTAGCCGATGAAGACCATGGCCGGGGGTTCCCCCAGTCTCAAGAATACTCGTGAGGCACTGGCCGCTCAACGGTCATTCTCAGAGATTCAGGAAACCGTTTACATTGGCTGAAATGTGGGGGGACTCACCAATCGGAGAAAGCAGTGTGGCATGGAAGTTACCACGCCCAGGCAGATGGAAAGCGGTCTGTCGCATCCAGAGCAGTTTACGGTTTTTGCGCAGCAGTCCTGGTTCACAGGTTTCCCAGGCGCAAGGTGCCTGGAAGCGCCCGCTCGGTTTTGGCACCACAATGTTAGTTATTTGCGCTGTTACCCTGTAAGGCAATGTCACAAAACACAACAGAATCCACTAATAAGAGTTTATTGAGAGGAAAGGGATAGAACGTGACCAGGCCTTGGGGAAACACGTGTGTGGAGAGAGAGAGAAAGAGAAAGAGAGGACTGGAGAACATGGTGGCAATTTTTAAAGGCGGGGCATGCACAGGTCGACATAGATGACGTAGCCACGCTGCGTGCTTGCATGGCCACGTGACGTCACGGATCCTAGTCACGCGAGACGCCTTGACCCAGAAATAGCTATCTTGACCTGGATCTGGCTAAGCGGAAGTGTCTAGGTCTACCAGGCGTCCTGGTTACGAGACACCCTGACCCAGAAATGGCTATCCTGACCTGGAACTGGCTAGGCGGAAGTATCCGCCGGGCATATGCAAACACACCCGACCATGGGGGCGAGTTGTGAACCCTTCACCCATAACAAAAAAAGGACAACCCTGATTTACAACTGGCTGTTAGGCTTATCCCCATATCAAAGAACATGCCTCTAATAGGCCTTGGAGAGGGGCATGGAGGTGGTGCTGTCACAGCCATGATTAAGTCCTAGTCTGCCACTAAATTACCTGTGCTTTTACCAAGAAAAACATAATTCTGCCAGATAGGCAAGATGAACCTGGGTAACAACTATATGAAAAGAACAATACTGGGGTACTTAAGAAGTAATTCTGGCAATATCTTTGCTGTGTAAATCTCCTATCTAACCAAGTAGCCAGTGTTATGCCCAGATCGCGGGGACCACTAAAGACCACCATGGAGATGGAATCCACATACAAAAGAGCCTTTGTTCAAGCTTGAGCTTGGACCCTCCATGTGTCTGACACAGTGGTATGATTGGAGACCCCTGAGCCTGGTCGGGGTAGGATTTTTATCATAGTAGAGGTTGGGGTGTGGGAATTTCCAAGGTTCAGGACCCCTAATTGGCTGATTTATCTAGGGGTGCTTGGGTGAAAGGGAATATGTGGTATTGTATTCCCCCAAATATTGTGCATGCTAATAAACTTATCTGGGGTCAGAGACGGAACAGCCACAATATTAAACAGAGGTTAGGCAGTGGTAGTACACGCCTTTAATCCTAGCATTCCAGAGATAGAAATCCCTCTGGATCTCTGTGAGTTCAAGGCCACATTGGAAATGGCCAGGCATGGTGACAATGCCTTTAATCCCAGAAAGTGAGACTTTAATCCCAGGGAGTGGTGGTAGAAAGCAGAAACGTATATAAGGCGTGAGGACCAGAAACTAGAAGCATTTGGCCTGGAGAAGCATTTTGGCCTGGAGAAGCATTTAGCTGGTTAAAGCATTCAGCTGAGAGTCATTCGGATATGAGGACATAGAGGCTTCCAGTCTGAGGAAGCAAGACCAGCTAAGGATCTGGCGAGGTGAGGTAGCTGTGGCTTATTCTGTCTCTCTGACCTTCCAGTGTTCACCCCAATACCCGGCTTGGGTTTGATTTTATTAATAACAACTTTTAAGATTCTTGCTACAGGAGTAGGTGAGTGCTGGGCTCAGAGCCAACTGGTGATCTTATCTAATCTTTTTTTTTTTTTTTTTGGTTTTTCGAGACAGGGTTTCTCTGTGTATCTTTGGTGCCTGTCCTGGATCTCACTCTGTAGACCAGGCTGGCCTCGAACTCACAGAGATCCACCTGCCTCTGCCTCCCAAGCGCTGGTATTTAACCGCCTGGCCCAAAGCAGCTTATTTATTAACCAATGGGAACAACATATATTCACAGCATACAGAAACACATCTGGAAGGATAAACAGCACTGGTTGGTCGGCAGAAGAGTCACAAGCCATGGCTACCAGAGTTAGAATGGGCTTTACTAGAGAGAAGAGGGGGTAGGACGGAGAAGCCAGGACTGGCAGAGAGGAAACAGAAAGAGAGGCACAGAGAGAGAGCGTGGGGGTTCATGTGTGGCTTTTTAAGGTGGGGAGGCAATTGCCCGCTGATGACATAGGCATTAAACCTGGAACACCCCCAGCATGGACTCTCCCAGAGATCCCTGCCTCTGACTATGCTCTTTCATGACAATAAACCTTCTTCTCCTCCACCATACCTAGGAGCAGTCATGTTCTTTCCCTTCCCTTTTCTTTTTTTCAGTACCCAAGCAAGTGTGATTGCCTGTGCAATCCAAGAATAACCTCCAGGCCAACTCTTGCAGGAAGTTTGGTTTTCTAGAGCTTCATTCTTCCAGTTTCTCGCACCAACAAATTGCCTTATGACAAATCTCTAACACCAGCAGCCGTGACTTTCCTGTATTTGGTTCCTGGTCTGCAAACAGCACAGGCTCACGATGTAAACCATTGCTGCAGAAAGAACTGAACCCAGCCCAATCTTTAGCTAATTGATGGTGTGGTGCCACCTCGTGGTCATTTAATGTAATGAGCACTAAATCCTACCTAAAAGGATTAAAATTTTTTTTTTAATTAAAAAAAAAAACCAGAAATGATGAAATGTGATGTGTAAAGAACAAAGATTCTAGCTGACAATATTACTACATGGGGGCATGTTTCTTTAGTTGTAAAATATGGCAGAAATACTTATTACTGATAAGTAGATATGCCCTAAAGTTTAAGAACGATTTGGTATCATCCATGACATAGTTTTTTCCCTCTCCCTCTTGTAAATATCCCTTCACCTGAATTATTACAGTGGTCCCCTAACCCCCAATTCCCAGCTTTCCTCCTTTGGTCTACCCTCTACAGAAAAACCACAATGACCCTAAAAAAAAAGGTAGAACCCAGTGAAGGGTTCACAACACGCCCCAAGGTCGGACATGTCTGCACATGCCCGGCCGGCCGACACATCGGCCCAGATAGCCCCAGGTCAGGATAGGCATTTCCGGTTCAAGGCGTCTGGTAACCAAGGCGACCAACCACCCGGACACATCCGCCTGGCGGACTCCAGGTCAAAATAGCCATTTCCGGGTTAAGGCGTCTCGCGTGACCGGGATCCGTGATGTCACGTAGCCACGCAAGCGCGCAGCATGGCTACGTCACCTACGTCTACCTGGACACACCCCGCCTTATAAAAAGCCGCCATGATTGTTCTAATCCCCTCCTCACACGTGTCTCCACCCGCGCGGACCCTCACTCCCTCTCTCTCCCCCAATAAACTCTATCAGCGGATTCTGTCGTGTTTCGTGACGCTTTCTTGCAGGGTAACAGTGCAAATACTAACACCCAGCAATAGAAGGACAGAGGCTGAAGGATGGAGACTTGAAGATTAGTCCTGGCAACATAGCAAAATCCCATCTCAAAGTAAAATTTTTACATTTATCTCAAAATTTTTAAAAAAAAAAATAATAAAATTGTAATTGTTAGGTCACAGAGTAGGTCCCAGAATGGCAGTGCTGTTCATGGTGTCCTAAGATGACAGCCTGTTCCAACCTAGGCTAGATTCTTATCAAATAAATAGAAACCTAAACTCGGCATTCCAGGGCTGGAGAGGTAGCTCAGCTGTTAAGAACATTGACTGCTCTTCCAGAGGTCATGAGTTCAATTCCCAGCAACCACGTGGAGGTTCACAACCATCTCTAATGGGATCTGATGCTCTCTTCTGGCATAAAGTCATATATGCAGACAGAGCACTCATATAGATAAAATAAATAAATCTAAAACAACAACAACAGTGTTCCTTGTGATTCCTCTTGTGATGAGGGCTTCCGGCTTTCTTTCTGGGCCCTGCACCTAGTTCCTGATTAACAAAAACAGCCTGCAGGAGCTCAGAAACCCCCTCAACCCCGTTGATTATCATATAAATTCCACTTGTTTCCCACTAAGCAGATGCTCTCCATTCCTGTGAGACAGCTCGGCAGTTTGTTACACAACAAACCTTTTTAGCCTGTGGAGTGATCCAGTTCAGGGGTTTCATGCTGATTATTTACAGTGATGCAGCTCAGTGGCAGGATGCTTAGCAAGTGCAAAACCCTAACTTTTTAACTTTGGTATTAAAGGGTTTTTTTAGTCTTTTTTTTTTTTTCTGACAGCTTAAGAGACTGAATATATCTAGAGATAATGACCAACCTACACGATAAAAGAATTCTGGCCCATATTTGCAGTGGTAATTGTGAAAATACCAGGACAAGCTGTCAGCTTCCCTAACACGCAGAACGCTGAGTTGTTGTTTTAGATTGATTTATTTATTTTATATATTTGAGAACCAACCAGAGATTCAAATGCTCCCCTCAAAGCAGCCTCCCCTCCCTTTAGCTGGCCCCCTCCTGATTCCCATTCTCCTCCCTTCCGAGCCTACCAGTGCTGGTGATGGTGGGGACTTCCTTGCTAAAACAAACCCAGTTAGCCTCTGTTCTCATATGGATGCCTTCCACTTATTTTCACAAAATAGTTGATTTATTTCACTAGGGAATGATAAAACTTATTGTCCTCCAAAACCTGCTGATTAATTTCTTCTTCTGAGATCAGAAAGTGGTTAGAAATCCCTGGTGTGGCGCCAGAAAGAAGGCTCAGTGAATAACGGTGCTTGTTGGAGAAGCTTGGCAACCTAATTTTGGTTCCCAGAATCCATGCAAAAGTAGGAGAAAACTGAGTCCACAATATTCTCTTAACATACACAATATGTTTTAATTTAAAAATATTTTTTTTCCTAAGAAAGAAATTCTCAATGTGAGTTCGACAGAGATGTTCTAAGACAGGAATCAAGGGTTGCATTCTGAGCTCAGCATGGTTGCGGATGGCTGTAACCTAAGCACTCAGAAGGCTGAAGCAAAGTGATTGATTTTACCTGTCTGGGCTACAAAATGAGACCCTGTTTCAAAAAACAAAATGAGACAAAAAGAGGAGAAACAACTAGACAGACTCAAAATCTGAAAACGATCTATCAAGTTAAAGTTTAGGCCAGAAAGATGGTCCATCAGACAAAGGGGCATGTCTTGAATAAAGTCTGTTTTGTGAGTTCATTCCCTGGAAATTAAACAGTGGAAGGAGAGAACCAACTCCCATTGTGAAAGTTGTCCTCTAACCTCGACACACATGTACACAAACACTAAAAAAAAAAATCACTGAGCTGGGTCGTGCTGGCACACAGCTTTAATCCCAGCACTCAGGAGGCAGAGGTAGGTGGATCTCTGTGAGTTCGAGGACAGCCTGGTCCACAGAGTGAGTTCCAGGACAATCAGGACTGTTTCACAGAGAAACCCTGTCTCAAAAAACCAAAAATAAAGAAATAATTGAATATTAAAAGAAGTCACTGATTGTATTTTTATCGTTTCTTTTTGTTGTTATTGTTATTGCAATAGAATAGCCTTAACTTGCTGAGGGTTTAAGTGATGGATTTTAGTGGTGCTCTTACCCTGGGAGGAAAAGTCACAAAACACAACAGAATCCCCCCCCCCCCCATTTTTGGGTAGCTGTTGCCCTGCTTGCTGACTTTGACCAGATGTCCTCCATATGCTAATTCCCTGCCAGTTTCCTTCCTCCTGAATGCTCACTGGAGGTTCTTTGTTTGTATATCCGTTTGGCATAAACAGCTAGTATGCAAGAATGTAAAACATCAGTAGCGAACTTCTGCCCTCCAGGGTTCTCCCACTGTGCTGTAAGCCTGTATTTAAGGTTTCCTCCCTTCTTCAATAAACGTGAGATGAATGACCTGCTGTCTTGTCTCTGTTCTTTAATCCTCAGCCCCTCGCTTGGACATGGTGAACAGGTGGTGGTAGCGTGGGCGTTACCGCTACATCCACTAACAAGAGTTAGAGTTTTATTAAGACAAGGAGAGATGGTTGGTGGTGGCGCACACCTTTAATCCCAGCACTGAGGAGGCAGAACTAGGTGGATCTCTGTGAGTTTGAGGCCAGTCTGGGCTACAGAGTGAGTTCCAGGAAAGGTGTAAAGCTACTGTGAGACCAAAATGAGCCATCTTAGAAATAAGACCAAAATGCTTTCACTCAAATACTAAGGCCTAAGATTTCTCCTTCTAGGAATAGGCCAATAGTTACTGAAACAAGTCAGTCCAGATTCCAGAAACCAGGAAGTGTAAAAGTACAGAGTCACAAGGTAGTCACGAGGTAATGCCTGCTGGACTATGGAATGTCCTCTCCCTGGTTTCCAGGATAACTGACCACAGAAATGTCCCCACCTGAGGGCAGCCAATGAGAAATGGTGGCGGGCAACCACTCCCTTAGAAGTAAGATTAAGCCATGATTTCTAGAAAGCCCCTAGAAGCGAGCCAATCAGAATTGTACCCGTACTAGCATGTAACCTTGTGATTTTTCCCTTTAAAAACTGAGCTTGCAGATAGGTGGGCACTTCCTCCAGCCTCCACTGGGTTGGATGTATTGGACGAAGTCCTTGCCTAGGCTTGTATTGCTTTTGGATATCCAGAATTAAACCTTGCTTTTGCATTCCGGCATGCTCGTCTTTGGTGGTCTCTCTGGGGGTCGCGATCTGGGCACAACACTACACAGAGAAATCCTGTCTCAAAAAACCAAAAAAAAAAAAAAAAAAAAAAAAAAAAAGACAAGGAGAAAGGGATAGATGTGATCAGGTCTGCAGAAGTATGAGAAGGGGGCAAGGGAACATGGGGCCTGTCTTTTTAAGGACCAGCTCACGCCTGTGCACACAGGCCCACATGGCTACTCCATGCATGCGCATAGATCACGTGGTCACGCCCGCGCTTACGTGACCATGTAGCCAGGGGGCATGGGTTCCGTGGGGTGTAGGTTACGTAGGAGATATGACCCAGAAATGACTAAGTGTCCCGTCTGGGCATGTGCAACCATGGGGGCGTGGTTGGAATTCCTATCATCAAGTCCTCATACTTTCTCACCAAACACTTTGCTGAATGAGTCACCTCACCTAGTCCCTCAAATTGTTTGTTTGTCTTTAAGGTTTATTTGTTTTTATTTTATGTGTATGCATGTCTTGCTTGCAAGTGTGTCTGTTCACCATGTGTGTGCAATGCCTGTGAAGGCCAGAAGAGGGAACTGGATCCTCTGGAACTAGAGTTAAAGACAGAGTTGCCAGATGGGTGTTAGGAATCAAACCCTGGTCTTCTGAAAGAGTAGCCGGTACTCTTAACTGAACCATCTCTCCAGCCCTTCACATTTGTTTTTAAACTGCAAACAGGCCAGTCTCAGGTGACAGCATGATTTTGTGACTTTCCCCGCCACTGCCTTCAAACCCAGTATCATTTATAACAATGTTTCTGTTTAAAGATGTTCTCCAAGCCAGGCATGGTAGCGCAGGTCTGTAATCCTAGCACTGAAGAGGCAAAGACAGCAGAATTGCTGCAAGTTCCAGGACATCCAGGGCTCTAGGGACAATGAAACACACACAAAAAGATGTCTTCCAACTCTTGCTATAGCATGGGATTTCTTAATATAGCATGATACATTCTAGCTGAATTGACTCATGAAGAGACATATTTATTTGTAACATATAATGAATATTAGTAATAGGTATTGAATGTTCTGTGCTCTCCTCACCACAATCCTGCAGAGCAGAAACCTAATCTCATTTATAGACAAGGACATGGCCCAGTGAAGCCAAGTAACTATAAACTCATAGAGGTCTTAAAGACTGAGACAGCTGGACCACTGTCCTCTGCTATTCAACAGAATTTCTTTTCTAACATAGACCTTTCTTAGATCTCATATGCATGCTTAGAATCTAACGAGATTCGTGGAAAACTCTTGAAGGGAGGCTCTAAAACCTTACACATTTTGTTCCTCCCACAGTATCTACCCTTAGCTGGGTCTCAGCAGGTAGCTGTTGACAACTGGACTAGGCATAAATGTTTTTTATTATACGTCATTTTAAAACTAGGACTCCTGCCCCCCCATCCTCCTGCCCCGACCCCTGTGGGGAGCGGAGACTCCCTATGCTGCCCACACTGACCTGGAACTCAAAATCCTCCTGCTTCAGCCTCCTTAGTTCTAGGATTGCAGGCAAATGACACCAAGTCATGTTTTGTTTTTTTTTCTTTGATCATTTATTTAAAACCATGTCTCTCTCTGTAGTCCATACTGGCCTTGAACTCACACTGTAGCCCAGGCTCTTCTTAAACTTGAGATGATCCTTTATGTCAGTCTTCTGAATGATAGGATTATAAGTATTTGTCACTGTACCCAGCTCCGTGTTTGGACTACATAGTGAGGCAGGCTCTCACTATGTAGTCCTAATTGTCTTTGAATTTGCTATGTAGACCATACTAGTTGAGATGTGCTAGTTTCTTCCTCCAAGGTAATAGATTAAAGGCATGTGCCACCACTCCCATCCAGCTCTGTGATCTTAATATACCTCTGAGGGACATGCTTTAGTAAATGGGAAAAATATCACATCCATGAATGTGTCTTAGTCAAGAGGGCTAAGAGGTACCATCGGCCTAGTGATACCCCGTTAGCCTACAAAGGAAGAGCTAGCAAACCTGCAGATACTTGGTCAGGTGAAGGAGTACCTTGATGCCAAAACATCTTACTTATTCTGGTCCCACTGATGGGCCAGCAGCCCCACAGCTCTGTTCTAAACCTTTGGCGCTACATGTTACTACAAATATGGAACTATACTATGCATGTTGTCAATTCTTCTTGAAGACATTATTCTCCAGAGAAATCAAACTAACAGGGAGGGAAAGGAAGGGGGGCAGGTATATGACATAGGCAGGAGGGTATCCACAAGTTCAAAGCCAGCCTGATCTATATAGACAGTTCTAAGCCAGCCAGAGCTACATAGTAAGACCTTATCTCAAAGAGAAAAAGAAAGAAAGAAAGAAAGAAAAAAAGAAAGAAAGAAAGAAAGAAAGGAAGGAAGGAAGGAAGGAAGGAAGGAAGGAAGGAAGGAAGGAAGGAAGAAAGAAAGGAAGGAAGGAAGGAAGAAAGGAAGAAAGGAAGGAAGAAAGAAAGAGAGAGAGAGAGAGAGAGAAAGAAAGAAAGAAAGAGACAGAGAGAGAGAGGGAGGGAGGGAGGGAGAGAGAGAGAGAGAGAGAGAAAGGAAGGAAGGAAGGAAGGAAGGAAGAAAGAAAGAAAGGAAGGAAGGAAGGAAGGAAGGAAGGAAGGAAGAAAGAAAGAAAGAAAGAAAGAAAGAAAGAAAGAAAGAAAGAAAG
>CABHPQ010131301.1:2393-13231 GCA_902168405.1 Peromyscus aztecus | reverse complement strand
TTCGCTCCCACTGTTCCAACTCCGGCCGGTAGCTGAGGGAAGTTGCCTGGGTGAACCAGTCTGTCACCTGTTGGATTTTGTTAAAGTTGTGTTTGGATGGGCTTTTAAAGTCCAGTGTAACCCCTAGAGGAAAAATACCCGAGTAGAATCAAGCCTGTCTGAAGGGTTTTGCCCTTCGTTAGTCTGCGTGGTATTCATCCATCACTCCTGGGTCTGGATCTAGCTTCAGGAGAGGTGAGGAAATGCCTTTTCAGGTAGGCTGTTTGAATTGGGTTGGAGGTGAGCTGCATCCTTTGGCCCAAACTTGAGGGGTCTCCCCGCTTTATCTGAATCTGTAACCTTCTAGGGAATTTCTGCATGCTTCTCCAAACTACAGGTAGACTGATTTATCCACCTAAAGATTTAGTCTGCTGGACGGTAGTGGTGCGCAGAGGCGGAGGGATCTCTGAGTTCGAGGCCAACCTGGTCTATAGAGTGAGTTCCAGGACAGCCAGGGCTACATAGAGAAACCTTGTCTTGAAAAAAAAAAAAAGAAAGAAACAACAAAAAGGTTTGATTTTGCCCCTGAAATGCTCTTTAAATGTTTCTTCTTTGCAAGGCAGTTGTTAATCTGAAATCCATGAATTCTCAATGGTGTCTGCAAAATTGCATGTATCTTGTGTCCTCTGAGAGGGGAGTCTGTGTAGCTTCCATCACTGGAAGTTGCCACTCGCCCAAGGTTAGGAGTCACACAATGAGCAGTGTCACCCCCATCCCCTTAAGTCTCTGGTTTGTTTGTGGAACCACATAACTAGAAAGGCCTTTGATCTTTTCCATGGGAAAACCGTAGGTAGTGTGTAGCAAGAGCACTTGGCTTTTCCAAGAACTGCCTGAGTATCTTGGCATGTTTAGGGCTCTATGGCTCCAACTTTTTCCCCTTAAAATAACAGTTGATTGAGTTCATTGCAGGAGGGCAGTAACTAGGGTTACTTCAGCCACAGCTCTGAAAGAATAGGTTAGACAGTAAACTCAAAGATAAATTGTGGGGTTAAGGTGTGGCTCCTTGGTGAAAACATTTCCCCAGCATGCATGAGGCCCCGAGTTCAAATCCCAGCACCAAGAAACACTATGTGTGTCTGTATACAAGTCGTGTTGTTTTGTATCATTGCTCTAACATGCTGTCAAAAACGCAGTGGCTTACTCTGCCCCAGATGTGCTCTTCGGCTGCCTGGAGGTTAGAATTTAAAATGGTAGGTCCTCGGCTGTAAGGGGGAGATGCGCCTTGCAGCTTGCAGCTCTGTGACGCTGCCCGTGTCTCGTGGCTTGTTCTGCAGAGCCGAGGGCACACTTGCCATGCAGTCTAGCCACTGAGCTCTATCCCTTGACCTTTGCTTGTGACCTTTCACTTCCGGCTCTGCCGGTCATCCGTCACATTGCCACTTCATCTGTGTTCACAAATCCCGGTCTTTTCTAAGGCCACGTGTAATACGTTTAAGGCCCACTATGTAACCCAGGACAAGATCCCTTTGACTAACACATCTGTGGTCCTGTTAGGCATGGTAAGGACATGATACCTTTGAGTGCCATCAGTCTGCTGCCACAGAAGGGCCTGGAAACCTGAAGAGGCCATCAGAACTGCCCTAGCTATCAGCCTGAAGAAAGGGAGCCACCTGTTGCCGTTTCTGTGGGGTTTGGTAGCAGTATAGATCAAACCCAGGGCTTTGCTTACTGAACTGTCCTCAGCTCTTGTTTTTATTTTGTTTTTTTGTTTTTTTTGAAAAGGGGTCTCCACGAAGGTGGCGACAACATGCCCTTAATCCCAGCATTCAGGGAGTTCAAGGACAGCCAGGGCTACACAGAAAAACCTTGTATTGAAAAACAAAAAAGTAAGAAAAAAAAAAGAGGGGGGGAAGTATCTCATGTTAGCACAGGCTAGACCCAAAGCATCCACTGTCTGAGCTGTACAGGGTTTCCAGACATGAACCTAGAAAGATGGCTTTTTGAGATCGGGTCTCACTACTCAAAAGCTGCCTCCGCTTCCCTGACAGCTCCTGTTTCTTTCCTGACTGCTAGTCCTCATCCTGCTCACCACTCCCCAAATGGCTAAAATTTGATCAGCCCTATAGAGACCACCAGTTAAAATTGATTTTATTTTTGTTTTCTGAGACAGTGTCTCACTCTGTAGCTCTGGCTGTCCTGTAACTCAAGATCTAGACCTGCCTGGCTCGAACTCACAGAATTTTCCTGCCTCTGCCTCCCAAATGCTTGATTTAAGACTTATTGTCACTCTGCCCAATCAGCTAGGGCTGTAGCATGGGTCATGTGTCTAACACGGGCATGGTGCTGGGTTTCATGTCTAGCCCTTTAGCTCTGCCCCTTTTGCCTTTTTTGAAACTTTATTCATCATTGTGTGTGTGAGCACAGGCTACGATGCCTATGTGGAGGTCACAGGACAATTTGTAGGTCAGTTCTCATCTTCCATCTTTATAGGAGTTCTGGATAGTGAATTCGGTCATCAGGTTTGTGCACCAAGCACTTTAGCCACAGAACCATCTTGCTGGCCCTGCCTTTTTAATGTCCTGACCAAAAACTGTGTGTCTGTATTGTTGGTTAGTAAAGGCATACACCTGGGCCCCCTGCCGTGGAAGGTCCATACCCTGCTCCCTCTTGTCTTGAATGATACCTGAATTTAGAACCGGTTTGGTGGCACTCAGGAGGCTATGAGATAAGGATGACTGAGTTCAAGGCCACCCTAAGCTACATAGCAAGACTGTCTCTAAAACAAACAGCAAAGCCCAAATTCACACCCCCCAAAAAGAACAATTATAAAAAGCTAAAACTTTTCATCTAGGGGTTTCCCCTAAAAATGTGGAAGGCCTCAGTGGTTGAGCTGAAATTTGCAAACTTAACTTTGTTTGAATCAAATCACGTGGGCTAAAAACCATTATGAAATAGTTAAAGACCTGAGCTTGGGTTCAAACAGAAAGGAAAGGAAGCATCTTGTAGAAATCTCTTGCAAATGAGTGAACCAATTCTGTGAAAATAAGAGAAATGTGTGAGCCCGTAGATCTGAAATCTGTCTATCCTAATCTTAAATGAGGTTCTGCAGGATTCAGTAGCAGAACAGTTCAGAAAGACCACGTGTTCCAGGTAGGGTGTAGTGTAAATGGAAAATTTTTTCTTTTAAACCCTGGGGTGCAGGACTTAAATGCCGAGCATTTGCATGCTTAGATTTGGTCGTGTTAAACTGGAGTGTCTTTCCTCTGTGTTAGCCACTGTCTACAGGCCGCATGTTCAGATTCACTGCATCTGAACACAGTTGAGGGTCATCAGCACTATTTTATTAGGTGGAGAAATAGTGTGCTGGTGTTCAGGCCTTGCCCAGAGCCGGGCCCCTTGCCCCCAGCTCCTGCAGTCCTACCCTCCCACAGGGCCCTCCTCCTCCTCGTCCACTCTTTGTCCAGGCTCTTCTGGCACCAGGCAGGTGGTAGGGCCCTGTGGGCTCCAGCTGACTGGGAGTGGGGTTGTCAGCTTTGCCGCTCTTCCCTGTCAGCACTGCAGTCCTGCACACCTGTCTAGACCGCTCCTACCCTGCCTGTCAGCACTGCAGTCCTGCACATCTGTCTAGACCACTCCTACCTACCCTGCCTGTCAGCACTACACATCTGTCTAGACCTGCAGAGTTTACAGCGACATTCAAATGGGCAGAAATGCCTGTCAACACTGGACTCTGAAGTGAATCTTGCCAAGCAAGTAGTAATATGAGGCTGTGTGTGGTGGTGCACATCTGTAATCCCAACACCTGCGAAGCAGAGGATCAGGAGGTCAAGACCAGTCTCAGTTACAAGAGACCCTGCTCTCAAAAAACAAAAAAAAAATGCACAAGGAAAGAACCATTTAGTCTAACTTGCTCAATTTACAGATGAGGAAGTAGAGTCCCAAGAGAGGCTGACAACCTTCACTTACTGCCCTGCAAAGTGCTCAGGAGGATGCAGAGGGTATTGCCAAGAATCCAGTTTCACATCAGAAAGCTGTGCGTGCTGATGTCTGTGACTCCAGCACAGCAGTGTTTCTGGGCGCTTGCTTAAAAGCTCTCGTGGTAACGACCTCTATTCCACAGTAGCTAGTCTCTGTCTTTGCTGTTGCTTGGGTTTTTTATTTGTTTTGGAGACAGGTCTGTAGCCTAGACCTAGCCTCCAACTAGGCTGGCCTTGAACTCCTGATCCTCCTGCCTCCACCTCCCAAGTGCTGGGATTGCCAGGTGCCACCACACCCTTTATCTTTTGATTAGAAATTAACACAAAAAATCACCCTAGGTTTTCCATTGTAAGATAAACACCGTGGAGTTGCCCTTATTATTCATCATGTCCTGACACTTACTTGGCTTTGAAGGTGCATTCGTGTTATTTCCAGGCTATGCTCTGTCACTTTAATTTGCTTCCTTTTTGAGACAAGACCTCATATGGCCCAGACATATAGCTGCAGATGACCTTGCTTCAGGATGCTAAGTCTGACAGGCCTTTGGCAGTAGCCTCCAGGCCCCTAGGCTTCTGGCTCCTGTCTAGCAGAGTGGGCAGCTGCAGGTTCCTGCCTCTTGCTGTCTGTAACCAGTCAGCATGGACCTGCATACTTTGATTTGTTAGGTTGATTACAAGTGTGAGGCTGGAGCTATT
Source organism: Peromyscus aztecus (assembly GCA_902168405.1). NCBI lineage: Eukaryota > Metazoa > Chordata > Mammalia > Rodentia > Cricetidae > Peromyscus > Peromyscus aztecus. Next base: position 8,579 of record CABHPQ010131301.1, on the reverse strand, counting down.
CCCAGACTGCAGACTCAGGCCTTGCCAAAACCTTGATGTTGTGTACTTGGGGGTAGTTCCAGTACCCAGCTGGTCTTCTAAAGAAAAAAAGATTAAAGATAGTGAATGAAAATTAATGTATTTGTAATATTAAGATAGAAATGTCTCCACAGAGGTTAGATTTACTTCCCTTCTGCCCTCAACCTCAGCCCCCAAGAAAATTCAACTGATTTCTGTATCTGAGGAATCTAGATGTACAGTTGTGAAAGGGAAAACGTCAGGATAGGTTTTCATTTCCTTATCAAGAAATGTTAGCAGAATGTCATTTTCACTTAGTAAACATCCCGAGACGCTCCTAAGTGGCAGTTACCATAGCTCTTCAGTAACATACCTAGGTTTGTGCTATCACAGAGTTATGAACAAATGCACAGCAGCACTAAGACTAGATTGGAAGAGCCCATGAAAGCTTACTGTGCAGAGAAGGGAACATCTGAATTATGACTGTAAGTTTTTATTAATGACCACCTAGGCCAGTTTCTCAGCTTGTGGGTCACGACCCCTTGGGGGGGGTGTAAAATGACTTTCACAGGGGTTGAATATCAGGTATCCTACATATCAGATGTTTATGATTTTGTAACAGTAGCAGAATTACAGTGTGAAGTAGCAACAAAATAATGTTATGGTTCGGGGTCACTACGGTATGAGGAACTCTGTTAAAGTGTCACAGCGTTAGGAAGGTTGAGAACCACTGGTCTAGATGTCACAAGAGCCAGCTGGGTGTGTCACCGCGGCCACCAGGGCTGCACAGGGAGGGAGGGAGGGAGGAACTCTTGGCTGGGGATCTTGGTTCACTGGAGCCACTGAACCTGCGCAGGCCGCCCGTGTGGCCGTACTCACCAGGACCCTGTCTTTCCAGTTCAGCAATCTGCTGCGGTGGTACTCTAAGGAGTTCAAAGACCCTCTGATGCAGGACCCCCCGGTGTGGTTCAAGTCCTTCGTGTTCTGTGAGCTTGTGTTCCAGCTGCCCTTCTTCCCCATTGCAGCATACGCCTTCTTCAAAGGTTGGTGGTGTGGGAAATGTGAGTTTGCTCAGAAATCTCTTGGAGGAGTGAACCCCTGAGCTTGAAGGGTATGGTCTCCCTAGCATAGATGTCACAGGGACATTAAATGTGGCTCAGCTCATGTCCCGTAAGCTGGGCTGCCTCGCTTACTTCGACTTCTCTCATGATGTGAAACCTGAGGCCAAGGGTAAGCTTGTTCCTTACCCACCATATACACATACAGTTTCTTTTATCTGTGGCCTGCCTTCCACTTAGGATAGTGTCTTATAAGCTCGAAGCATCAAGCCAATCCCTGAAGAGCTTAATTTCTCATTTAAAAATTATTCCTGGAGAGATAGAGAGGCTGAAGAGATGGCTCAGCAGTTAAAAACACTGGCTGCTCTTCTAAAGGACCTGGGTTTGGTTTCCCACACCCACATGGCAGCTCACAACCGTCTGTAATTGCAGTTCTAGAAGACCCAACACCCTCTCCTGGCCTTGAGGGACACTGCACACAACTGAACGCAGGCAAAACACTCAGACAGAAAATTAGTTTTGCCGGCGACAGTGGCGCATGTCTTTAATCCCAGAGATCAGGAGGCAGAAGTCTCTGAGTTCGAGGGCAGCCTGGTGTACAGAGTGAGTTCCAGGACAGGCTCCAAAGCTACAGAGAGAAACCCTATCTAAAAAAAAAAAATAAATAAAAGTTTTTTAAAATTATGTCTACATGCCTTTATGAAGTAGCCATGTCCATCCTTGGAAACTAAGCTCATAGAGTAGGAAAGCTTACTTCCCACTAGCATCTTCTAGGCCCAGGATCCAGCTGGGCACCCTTTGTTTTTTGGTTTTTGGTTTTTTGGTGTTTTTTTTTTCCGAGACAGGGTTTCTCTGTGTAGCTTTGCGCCTTTCCTGGAACTCACTCTGTAGCCCAGGCTGGCCTCAAACTCACAGAGATCCACCTGGCTCTGCCTCCTGAGTGCTGGGATTAAAGGCGTGCGCCACCACCGCCCGGCCCTCATATTGATCCTTTCTGAGTGCTGGGGCAGGGTCCCCCTTCCTGCTGTTTTAGATCAGACTGGCCAGCTGTTTTGCTGCTCCTGTTTCCTGAGCTGTACGCCAGTCCTCACCCTTAGTGAGCTGGGTGGGTCCTAGCTGTCATATCCGCTTGCCTGTTGAGCGGTATAACACATCCAGTTTTTCATTTGTGCCGTCTGACTTTCCATCAAGAGGAGGCAGAACCATCAAGCTGAGAGGGAGCAGACAGGCCGGGATGGGATAGAGTGTGTCCCAGACAGACACCCTGGGAAATCGCCAGACCTGACTTTAACCTAATTGTCTTTTTTTTCTTCCTCTGCTTCAGGAAGCTGCCGGTGGATCCGAATCCCTGCAATCATCTATGCAGTTCATACGATAACAACTTTAATTCCAATCCTCTATACATTTCTACTTGAGGATTTCTCCAAAGATGCTGCTTTCAAAGGACAAAGACCCAAGAATTTCCGTGAACGACTAACCCTTATAGGTGTCTATGCCCCCTACTTAATAATCCCCCTTATACTCCTCCTGTTCATGTTGCGGAACCCTTACTACAAGTCTGAGGAGAAAAGGAAGAAAAAATAAGGAACAGCCACTGGCCCGGTGCGGGAGATCCCACAGCACAGCACAGCTGCCTTTTGGACACTACAAGAAAAACTGCTGTGGAGCCCTGTGTGCGCAGCGTTTGAAACACCAACAGTAGTGCACAGGAACAAGACAGTGGCACGAGCCATGCCAAGCCCTCACCTTCCAAGGATTGCACAGGCTGTCAGCAGGGATAGGGACCAGCAAAATGGTGCCCAAGTTCTGCCACAGCATTGCTAAAAACGGGCAGACAAGAAGCTGGTCAGCTCCTGCCCTAGAATGCACATACCTAACTAAATCCTCGACTCGACCTCTATAGCTGATCACTAGTCAACAGATGAGCAGTGGGTGTTTCAGGCCACTTGAATGTCGCAAATTCTGTCTCCTTAACATCCATGGAAAACGACCATGGTTTCCTGCCTGTGCCTCCACCTCTGGGAGAAAAAGATACTGTAGCACAGGTCTGTGCCAGAGATGGTTTACGGTGGAAGGTGGCCACTTACAGGGCACCCCATCTTCCGGTTATCCTGCTAGTACTTGTACTTCCCAACTCTGACGTCTCACACCACCGGGCCCCCTAGTAGACAGCTTTGTCCTCTCTGCCTGGTCTTCCTGCTCTCCAGAGAGTGACTATCCCAGTGTGTGTCTGCTCTCCAGTGGCTCTCCTTACAGAAACAAAAGACTGGTGGGTGCTCAGCAGTGCTGGTTTTTCGCACAAGCCACATGGCTGTGGTTATTACTGTCTGACTTGTATGTCTGGTCCAAATAAAGGTAGCTGCAGATCACTGCCTGGTTTGTTGTGTGGATGATGGGGTTAGAACACTGAGTTCTCAGAGGGGGTGCTAACACACACACAGCACCAGAGAAGAAAGACCATGCCATTTGCTAATGGTATTTATTGCTTTTCATTGAGAGCCTTTTGAATTTACAAAAATAAAAAAAAAAAAAAAGAGGCTCAAAGTTGACAGGCTGCTTAGTTTGTGCTGAGAATGCAAGAGGTTGAGGCCCTGTGCTGCCCAGCCACAAGCAGTGGCTGGGCACTGTTTCCCAGCTGCCCCAGAGGTACCCCACACGGCAACACTGCCTCCTTATACACTGCCATGACATACTTGGTCATCAGTCAAGTCACTGGAATGGTACAGAGGTTGTTTGTCTGTTTGGGTGCTTTTTTGCCTTCCTGCTATAAATAATGGAAATTTCAGTTCATTTCTGAAAAATAAATTGGTCAATAAATTCATTTTGTTCTGCTTCTACTTTACACAAAGCTTCATATTCAACCCGATACCTGAAAAACAAAATTGTTAGACGCCCTGAAAAGAATGAAATAAAAACAAGACAATTCTTTGAGAGTATAGAGCTTTAAACAGTTGCAAGAAATGGTGAGCTTGAAGTCAAGGCAAGAGTGTGAAATAAGCAAAGCCCTACTTAGAGCCACCCAAGAGAAACCTCCATCCCTAGGGAAGGCACAGGAGGTGGCCTCAGCCCTTGTTACAGGAGCCAGTGCTCAGACCATGGGAGGTCTGGAGTTAACCAAGTCCCCACTTTCAAATGTAATTTAATCTACAAGATCCTCAGTGACATGCTCCACCTGGGAAATGATGCAGAAAGACAAGCGGACGGAGAAGGGAAACGAGCCTGTAGCTGAGCGCTGGCTTCGTGTGTGCTTACCTTTCCAGCTGCATTTTCTTTTCTGCTATCAGCGCTTGCAGTTGCTGCTGCTGGGCTTCCCTCTGCTTTGCTATGGACTTCAGCAAGTTCCGAGCACCAATGGCCTAAGAAACATTGCCAAAGAAGGCATGGTTTAAACTCAAAAGTCCTCCAAGAGGGAGAGACCACTTGGGAGGGGGAAAGAGAGGAGCCCCATGGTTTTAATGGCTAGTCAGAACTATTAACCCACTGATCCCAAAGTGCCTGGTGAAAAATGGCAAGAGGAAGTAGTCTGGCCTGCAAGTGTATGCAGTGGCCTATTGGGAGGCATCGATGACGCCTTTTACCAAGTCATCTGTACCAGGCGACCTTTCACGTCTTCATTTATGAAAGGAGGGTAAACACCCACCAGTACTCCCAGGAAGATCAAAAGGAGTAACAAGTGTGTACTGGCCAGGCTGGAGAGAGGACTCGGTGGTTAAGAGCGCTGGTTGCTCTTGGAGAGGAGCCAGGTTCAGTTCTGCAGGCACCCACATGGTGGCTCACAAGTATCTATAACTTCAGTTCCAGGGGGTCCAACACCCTCTGACCTCCAAGGGCATAGACACCAGGCACACACGTAGTATACATACATACATGTAGGCAAAACAGTCACAGATTGATTTATGTAGGCACAAAAATCAATCTAAAAATTTGGGGACTGGAAAAATGGTTCAGTCATTAAAAGCACTAGCTGTGTTTGCAGAGGACCTAGGTTCAATTACCAGCACTCACAGCACCCATAACCAAACATTTCTAATTCTAGTTCCAGAGGATCTGATACCTTCTGGCTTCTAGACAAGCACATGTATGTGCACAGACATTCATGCAGACAAACATTCATCCACATGAAATCAGTCTTTTAAACATCTGTTAACGCCTGTGTTAAATAAATGAGCCGACCAGCCCTACAATAAAGACCAGGCCTGCAGGGTTCCTGGCCAAGGCCAACTGCTGATCTTACCTTCATCTTCTCGTTCTCAGCTTCTTTCGCGAGCTGATCCACAAGCTCAATCAGACCACCCACTATTTTCTGAAACTGGCCAATTTCTTTGAGGGAAAGAACAAAACATTCTCATTAGCATTACTTTGAAGGACGGAGGGCAGAGCTAACGGCCCTTCTGTGTTACAGCAGCCTGGTGCCTACTAACCTAAGCCTGCCACCATTTGGTCTACCCTAGAGAAGAGGGACCAGTACCAGAGCTAGACTTTGAGCATGAGCTCCAGGGTGGACCCAACACTACCTCTCCCAGAAAGGACTCTCAGGACACAAGTGTAGCCTCTGGACTGGCCAAAGACTCAACACAGGGTTTCAAAAAAGGTGGTGTGAGAATCCCCACCTGTAACCAGGCTGGTAGAAAGCTCACATCATTTAGGTGCCCCATTTCCCATTCACTTTTTCCAATGCTCTTGGTATGCTGGAACTCTATTTCATTTTATGAAACTAGGCCAGAGAAGTGGGCCACAGCACACAGCAACCATTAAACTGGGAACAGATACCATGAAACCTGTCACAAAACCATGGCTTCAGGCCTGAAACCCCAGCACTAGGGAGGCTGAGTTAGGAGAATCATGAGTTCGAGGCCAACACACAACATACAGAGTGAGGCCCTCAAAAAAAAGGAAAGAAAACCCCGTGCTCCAGCTTAAATCTGGCTTTCCCACTGGCACTGGGCTGGCTTAGCAGCTAGAAAAGGGGCCTCCTAGAGATCTGAGGTTCAAAGGTCACCACTGTGCTGAGCGGCTCCTGGAGACCTCAGTTACCACCTCTAACTCCAAATAAACAGATCTTGCCACCAACACTACTGTACCAAGAAATCAAATCAGAATATATAATTCCATTTCCTACCTCCAGCTAATT